>JAKTYC010000015.1:0-241955 GCA_030674335.1 [Candida] ascalaphidarum
TACACCATCACTTCCTTACACCATCACTTCCTTACACCATCACTTCCTTACACCATCACTTCCTTACACCATCACTTCCTTACACCATCACTTCCTTACACCATCACTTCCTTACACCATCACTTCCTTACACCATCACTTCCTTACACCATCACTTCCTTACACCATCACTTCCTTACACCATCACTTCCTTACACCGTCACTTCCTTACACCATCACTTGCAAACGAACTCTATGTCTCTCTCATATACTAGAATAGGATGGCCTTCATTCAAGACATCGGCGACAACCTGCTCCCCCCAGTCTCAAGTTGAACCAAAACAGGAGGGGTATTTTACACTTTGCTTGGAACCACATTCTCGTTCCACCTCTTGCAAACTACACCCTATTCGGTATACAAGACTTTTGCGCGCTATGCAGCACCTATCAAGAATAAACTAAAGCATTACTTCCAAACCTTTACCCACAATACGCAGGATATGAGTATCATTCTACTGCATATGGGGTTTTTGCAGCCAACTTTGTGCGTGGTACCTCGACCTGGGTTCCACTAAACTTATACTACCAGTCGAAAGCAGAAGCATTCTTTCGTAAGTACTACACGATATTTGTCACTCCTTGGCATGACTTCCATTGGGAAGAGCATTTTCGTGTTTTGTCAATTTCGTCTATTATCGCAAGTATTTTCATTCAAAGTAGAACCTTCGATCATCTTGCATTGAAGTGTAGAATGTAATTAAAACAGCATTACCATTCATCCACCAATTTTTTACGAATTTGATAGCATAGTTACTAATTTGATAACATAGTTATCCCATGTATATTGATATTAATGGAATTTGAATTTCGAGGTCTTGCAACTACGGCATGGAGGCCATTCAGAAATACCTCACTTTGTTATTCAGAGCGTCACTACACATTGCCGCCAATTCAGATAATTTTTTTTTTTTTGGTTTGCCGTGAATAGTTGCTTCGAGTAAATGGATTATTGCATGACATTAATTGTCATGCATTGACAGATACAACTCTTACACATCTCATTCAAACCTGCTTCTTGAAAGAAGCTTATGCATTATTGATTGTCTAGTCATAAAATATGAAGAATTAGATTTGGAGCTGCGGCAAGTGGCGCAGGAATTAAGGGATTATTTTATTGCTCAATCCGTAGGAGGAGCGAAACAGCGCTCAACACTCAAAGCATTGTTTCCCCACCAGTTAGGCATACTAACCACCTTGCCTGCGGAGAAAAAGATGAAAATGAGGAGGACTGCCAAGTTGTAACCAGTATCGAGCGCTGCCGCCAAGATATAATTGTACTTCTTCCACAAGTCGTGCTTGTAACGGAAGGCGTAGAACATAGTCACAGTTCCACCAATAAATTGGGAAAAGTAACCAGTGGAAAGATTACCGTAGAAGTTGGACATGGTGGAGAAAAACACCGTTGTGTTCCACAAGTTAAATCTCAATTTGGAGTTGGGGAAAAAGTGATACAATGCGCGGAAGAGCAATGGGGCAAGAGCTCCCATCAAAAAGCCGTAAGGGAGGACAGGGTAGTTCTCGAACATCTTCTTTGGACCCAAAATCACATACTGAACAGCGTTGGTGTGGTATGAAGCAATCTGCTGACCAGTCCATTGATGCAAAGGATCAATTTTCGTTCCGTCAAGGTATTCACGCTTAGTTTTCAAAATCCATCTCAACGCACCATAATTGATGGGAACACCAATCAATTCTCCGAAAACTTGCGAGAAGAAGATGGCCTTAGGAGGCAAATGCATGTAGTGTGCAATCTTTTGATCTTGCAAAATGTACTGAGCTCTGTACCAAGCATCACCAGCGACAGCACCGTAAACAACGGCGCCAGCAGGGTGTCTGTGCTTCAAAGTTTGAACCATGTAGCCGTACAACAACTCATTGAATGTACCAATAGCCAATTGGAAATTGGACAAAGCGTACAACCACGCAAGGGGAGTGACGATAACAGCACCAATAATCACGCCAATGACAAAACACCACCAAGGCATGAAGAAGCTTCCGGTGGCAAAGATGACCAACAAAGTGATGAATGCAGCAGAGAACAAGGCAATGTACCACCAAAGGGGAACTTCACTGTAAGCTGCCTGCAACTTGTTCAATCTGTCTGTGTACTGGGCATTGATGGGCAATGAGGAATCTTTTCTTTCTTTGTAAGACTTCACAAGGTTTTTCAAGGATCTCTTCAATGTGGGGTATCCAAAGGCAATCACCCAGACAATACCACTGATATAGGAACCAAAGTCGAAGAACATATTCCATGCTCTTTGAGCACCAATGTGCACAGACCCGAGCTGTTCATAAACAGTATGGTTGAGCTGGTTGTCACTGGTCAAGAGTAAGTTGGTAGGGTAAATAGTTCCGTTATTAAGGAACAAACCATTTGACATCAAACCAAACTTGTACTTGGAAAGGTTGCCCCACTTTGCGGCGGGAAGAAGAACCCAGGCACCGAGAACAAACGCAGAAAACTGAATGACTTGCACCCAATAAGGCGACAACATGATGGAGGATGTGATGTTAGCCCAATCCAAAGTAAGATTGAGGAAACCCATACCGTTCATGCCCGATCCAATAAAGTTTGCAACTTCATTGGTGGGAGCCACCCAGCAAAGGAAAGCCAAGGATCCTGTCATTGGAAAGATGTACTCAGGGAAAAATTCCCACACGGTGATACCGATCAACACCATGAAAAACACGCGCATCTGCTTCGAGCCCAACTTGGAGTCGTGGTCAGACTTCGATTGGGACTGGAACAAAGTTGTTTGCATCAATGCTTGAGGCCAGACAAATTCAGGATCGTAGATTAAAAAGTTTCTGGCGATGGCTGCGTAAGAGTATCCAATAAACACAATACTCCACATGAAAAACACAGCCACGGCACCATTGACCTTGTCTCCAAAATAGAGCTCAGCCAAGGCAATGGCATTCGTACCCAAACTTCCAGTGGCGCCAGAGTTGGCAGTGATGGTGACCAAAGCCGTCTCTTTGATTGACCAGGGTCCAGGGTTGAGATTGAACCGAAGACGGAAGATTCTGACCTCCTTGTTAGGCAATACCTTTGCGAGCCATTTGCCCAACCAATGCGAAGCAATTTGCACAAAGAAAATGGAGTATGCAGCAGAAGTGGTTCTGAATGAGTTCATCGTGTCGATGAATGCACCAGGAGCAATGAATATAATGGACAACAAGAAATACCTGAAAGTTACCACAGGAATGGTAGGGTCATCCTCCAAGGGCACAATTTCCCTAACGATACGAGGCAACTCAGCGACGTCATCTTCCAAGTCGGAACCAGAGGAAGCGGTCTCGATGTCCGAGATCTTTTCCCTGATGTTGTCGTTTTTAATGCTGCCCTCCAATTCTTGGACCTCTTGGGCTTGCGCCTTCTCTGCAACCTCCGACATTTTGCAATATTATACAGGTGACGATGCAGGTGAAGAAAGGGTTCGGTCAGTGACGTTTTAGGTTATGTTGCAGTCGATCCGATATTCGTTCTGCTTGAACGCAAACCCGCTCAAATTAAGTAACACCGATACCGAAACCAGATGCGACTCGGCGATTCAATATAAGGTATGTCTTACAGGGGAGATCTACGATTTATATAACACAAGGCGTTGGTAAGCAGTCTAGCACTGTGCCGGACTCTGCTTTTGATGCTTCTGGGGCCGTGTTGATGCTATTACACGTGACCTGGAGCTGAGACGTACCCACCATCCTGTATATGCTACGATGAGGACCCTTCAGTTTTAGGTTATTTTCAGTGATGACGTACTCCCGAGGTTAGGGATATTCCTTGGAACGAGTGGGCTTCAGATTCACAGAATCAGCCGTGCAGTGAGCGTTTCGATACGCTTACTGTGGTACAAATGTTGATGTGAGCGGAAGGCGGCATTTTAGTGTGGTTCCACCTACGGCACCAACAAGAGTGGCTGCGAACCGGTGTTTGGATGTCGCCTTATTGTCAGGCTCACATAATTAAGACTATGTCTTCACAAAAACGCTGCCGCAAAGTTACAATAGACGCGTGTCACATCTGCATGATCGAGAAACCGATCGTTCCATCTGCTCACTTCAACGACATCGCGGACCTCAGGTTGGTTTTTCCAACGTGCGGCACGGTCGCAAAAATTTGCATCGCTTATGTTTCTTTTTTTTTTGTCAGCAATGCGATCGTGCTTCCTGCAGGCCGCGAAAATTGTGCAAGTTTCCGCTCGCCTCCAAAACCACAGTTTGCGCTGCATATGAACGTGCGGCTACAGAATTGTACCCAGAGTGATCGCCGGACTTCTCCGAGAACAAGGACTACTAAATTTGCACGTCGTAAAATACAGCGGTATTTCCGAAGCGCTAAGAGCAGGCGTAGAAAACCTTAATTTCTAACTGCCGCTAAATTACGACAACAAAGCCGCTTTATAAACGGTCGGTCATTATGTGATACCAGAAGAGCGGGAGATTTCTCCGCTGAGACTGTGGCATGTAGCGGCGGCACGGACACATGAATACAAATTGTAGCGAAGTCTTCCTGCGGCGCTTGTCGCGAATTGAAATTTCATTGGGAAATGAATATTATCCCGCAGATGTGTTTGAAAAGCAATGTAGTATCACCACCGTAAGATTTCGAAGCTCTGGCAAAGTCTCAATGACCAGCTACGTATCCGAATGAAATAATGAAATTGATTCAGAAAAATACCTGCCAGAGCTTAGCCAACGCGTACATGGCAGAGTTCGAGATCTCAACTGCTCATGCTGCGACAGAAAAAAATAAAAAGTGTGGTCCATGTTGCAATAAGCACGGCCGTGAACCAGGCTCTGAAGGTGGGGAATAGTTCGAAGAATCTACAGTGGCTTGAACTTCAATCCAGTCTTGCGGCAAAGCCTGATGTTGAGGTGTATAATTTATCTTTATCATGTTTGAACGAAGGATTCAGGAGTACTTCCATGAGTCGCTAGCGCGTGTAGTGCTGACCAAGGCCGACTTCTCTCTTCGAGTTCCACTCCTTTACTGCTCACAAGTAGCACGGTGGTCAACTGGGAGACAATTGTGGCCGAGCAAACCCTCCGCAGAGGGCTTGGCTCTATCCGGGACCCGTAAAACGCTTCTTTGCACCATATTCTGTAGATGCACTAACGCATTCATTGTCCCACGAGTTGCTTTCTCGGAGATCTCAATAGTTTCGTCACGCTGGGAACAGAAACACACGCTGTTTATTTGAGACCTTCACCGCAGACAGAACCGGAACACCCAGCACCATATGGAAGGATAAAAAAAAAACTTTCATGCGGAATTTGTGCCGACAAGGATCCGTAGGGATCTCAAGATCCGAATAACCTCAATCTCACGAGGTCGGCCTCAGTGCTATGAACCGTCAATAACTCGCTAAGCGACAACGTATCGATCAAGGCCTGCTCGCCGACATTTGCTCTGTCAATCTCTAGCCAACCGGTCTCCTTTCCATTTACCGTTTGCACAGCGCACTCAAGAAGTCGGTTTAGCACCGAAGAGCACTCCGACAAGTACTGGCGCTCAGGGAGATCATGGGACGCGAGGAACTCGACAAGAGCGCTGTGAAGATACCTCTCAGCATCTGCCGTCAGTGCCATCGCTTCACGGTACGCCACCTTCACCAGCAGTGTTGGCCCTCGCTCCGGTTCGTCCAGCTCTGCACCAAAGCCCTGTTCTCTGGCCTGAGACTTCTCCTCAAGGCGAGCAAGAATCTGCTCATAGTCCAGCACGGTAGCTCGCAATAACTGAATATCCTCTGCATTTTTGGGCTCAGACAGCCTCAACGCTTCAACTGCCTGCAGTTGCTGCAGCACAAGATTCCTGAGTAGTGTTGAGGTCGATGCTAGGTCAAGCACATCGCCCTTGTCGGGCGAATACGGCACTTTAGAGAGCACCTCGAATAAGGCAATCACCTCCTTCTTGCGCTGCTGATCCTCGTCCTCGTCGTGCTGCTGTTCTCTGCGGAGCGTCAGCGTTGCCAGCTCTGCCTGGCTCAAAAACCGCTGGGTCACCTCCACGTCGTGCTTCAACTTTCCGAGGTACGTTGCGTCCACCTTCCTCGGCTCGACCACATTTCCAGAGCGATATATCTGTCGCACAAATTCTGCAGCACTTCTCGTCATGTTGTTGTTGGAGAGCTGAAGCACACACTTGAGCCTAGTACTGCATCCTTGCACCAGGTTGACTTTATCGCGCGAAATCTTCACCGCCAACTTCAAGAACCGACAATGTCCAGTCTCTCGCCTGCCGCGCTCCAGAACCTCGATGAGGCATCCAGAAAGGAGTTGATGCAGTTTCTCGAGACCGAGAACTCAAAATCCAAGGTGCAGATGTCGATTCACAACTTCACTGACATGTGCTTCAAAAAGTGCAATGCCAACCGCGCCATCGCCTCGGCCACGCTCGACAGCTCCGAGGAGCAGTGCTTGTCGAACTGCTTGAACCGGTACTTGGACACCAACATCAAGGTGGTGCAGGCGTTGCAGGGCGGCCAAATGTAACCCGCCTTTTCTTGTCATGTATATATTGGAATGCTAGATGCAGAGTTGATTTTCCTTGTATAACGTCGTCAACGTGTTGTCGAGTGACGGCAGCTGGCGGGCGACGGCTGCCACCTGCTCGAGGTACCCGACGTTGGCCTTGACGTGGGCAACTACCTGGGGAGATGGCTGCCGCTTCGTCACTGTGCTCCATGCCCCGAGCAAATCGTGCGCGTACTTGAGCATGAGACTAGCAGCGGCCTCGTCGCTACTCATTATCTGTAGCACAGAGCCCTGAATCTCGAGGCATATGGTCATTAGGCGGTCGCTCGTAGCCTGCTCCGCGATGTATGGGTTGATGAGCACCTGTCCCAATAAGAAGTTGACGCGAGGGAACGTTACCATAACGTACTCACCAAGGTACTGGGATACCACAACGCTCACCTGAGAAAGTAGATACTCGAGCAACTCCCCATTGTCGAGCTCCACCGGGTTGTAGCAGTGATTGAAGGAGTAGAGAATATGTTGGTTGAGCACTTCAATACAGTCCAAAGGGGGTTTCCCCTTCATCAACCGAAATATCAAGGGGTACGCCACCTTGAGGATGTGCAAAGACTCGTCCATTGGGGTGATTGTCGGCAAATGTGAGAGACAGGACTTGACGCATTCAATGTACAATTCGACAAGTCCAGTCTTGACAAGAATGTCGCTCTGAATGGCTTCGACACCGCCAAGCAAGGAGGAAAGGAGCTTGCATCCATGATACTTGATGCAAAGGTCGGAGTCGTCGAGCACATTCAACAAGAATGACGTTATTGACGACCAGTACGTTGAGAACCAGTCCTGGCGAAGAAAGTGACACAAGTAATACACCAGCGCCAACGAGCGAACTCCGGATGAAGCCTTCCAACTCTCCCGCACGTCATCCATGGAATCCGTTCCCCGTCCTGCAAAGCCCAATTTGGGGCGTAGACCACCATGTATCGTTTTTGAGTCTGCCTGTCGCCTGTAACCGGCGGCAGTGGTCCTGGCGGTGGCGGTCATTCCCGAAATATCATCTCGAAGATGATCCTCAATGAATGGAGGAACGGAGGACTTTATCTCGTCGTAGGTGAATAGTTGGAGCGCTAACTCGGAATTAGTGCAGTCACACCAGGGCAAATCAGGATTAGCGTGGTAGGACACCAATCGTACCACTTGCACCTGGTCGAGCCTGGCGCCCCATTTCGAGACAATAATGTGCAACCTTTGTAAACCGCCATTATATTGTTGCTTGAGGTTTGTGTATTTCCCTCCACGCCAGATCCATCTTCTCGCGGGAACGTCCAACACGCGAGTAAAATACTCCATTATGTGAGCTATCTCTTCGTAAGAGACATTATCTGTTGCGGCATACACTGCCCTCTTTAGGACCTCAACGCCAGCCTCCTTCTCTGTCAAAGCAGCAAGCACATGCGCGAATGAGCCACTGGAGCCCAGTTTCGGTACCACAGAGATCTGACCCCCATCGAGGTTGCCGTGATCACTCATTCACCGTCGCTGTGGTGAATAAATCTGGTGCTCACTACATTCATGCATAGAGTAGTAGGCAGGAAATAGAACCTCTGCTGAGGTGCAGTCTAGTGTCCAAATGCGGGTGCTGCCTGGCAGCGTCACATCGTGTCGCACAAAACTACAAAACACTTCAAATCTTGAACTTTGATCATAACATAACTGCAGAAAGAACATCGTATATGGGCACATCACCGGGAGACATGTAGCCCATCTATGCAAATTCCTCTTTGTAGAAGTATATATAGGGCGAATGGTTGAGATGAGAGGCTTCATTGCAACCGTTGTGTATGCTTTTCGTGAACTCGTGCGGACCGCAGGCAAGAACTGCCATCGATTTCTTGGTGGGCAGACACATCTCCAAAGCGCCATTGACAATAAGTTGGGAAAGGTCGGGCCTTCTGTGGATAAGATAGTCACTACTAGTGGTGGGTTTCTTCTCAAGCCTCTTCTCCACAATGGATGGCTCACTGGTGTCGTTCTCACTAGAGGATGACTCTTCTTGAAAGCCTTCACGAGTGATGAAAATACGGAGATTTACTTTGTCATCATACTTCTTGAGCTCTTCAAACAAGTAGTCGTACCAGGAAAGGTTTTCTTGGTATCGGAACACCAAGACAAGCTCAACTTCTTGGTCGTGATGCTGCAAGTGGTGAATGGCAATCGGCAAAGTAAACGAAGATCCTGACCCTGCGCTAACTAGGACTAACTTGTCGTAACAATCCACGTTCTTATAAGTGGCTCCAAAGGGGCCCCAGGTGAGAGACTTAAGATTGACGGGGCTAGTCTCTGATACTTCAACATTCTCTTCGCTCATTGACTGCACTTTCTTTATAAGCTTTTTGGTAAATCCCTTCTTTACCCTAATGACGAATGTCATCTCACCACTGTCCGATAAACTAGCAATGGTGAAAGGGTGGTACTGTAAGAAGCTCACCTTTGACACATTCAAGAAAACATGCTGCCCCGGCTTCCAGTAGTTTATTTTGGGGAGAATTGCTTCGTACCATGTTCGCTGGCCAAAGGCTTTGCCTTTAAAAGGAATTCTGCCACGCACAGTTTCAGCGTCAAGCTGTTCAAACGTGCAGGGCCCCAACTTGATAGACCTGTACCGCAAGAGCCTAGACAATGCTTTCCCCAAGACCCTATCGATGACAACGGCGTGCACAGCAAAGATAGCAATGGCCTTATTTGCTGGGTTGTGGAAAAATGAGAAAAGAAGCATAATGAAGGTGAAAACCCGGTGCTGGCCCAAAAATATATCAAATGAGAGCTTCCTTATGAACTTCAAGCTGCCAAACGTAAGGAAGAAAAAGCTCCCAAATGCAATCATGCCAAAAATTTGGGGAGGTATCATTACCATGACAACAAAATCCAAATCGAGCCAGTATTTCAAAGCCAAGCCAACATGAATGCAAATCATTGTAAACATCAAGCGGGCAATCCACTTGTGGAACAAGATCCACTTATGATGCGTGAGCCCAGTTATGGCAGTGAATAAATCCTGCTTCACAATAGAAAGCATGAGTAAGGGGAGGTTTCCAGTACCCACCCTTCCTAAGCGCTTTGAGACTATATAGTATTGAGGCTGGTAGTTCAAGTCGGATATCGAGACACAACAAAAGCCCGCATTCATAGCGCAGTAGCCAACGACAAGAATCATAAAACTTGGCTGGATACCAATTTCATACCCGAATGCCTTGGGGTAGAACGTCCTATTGATTATATTCCATATCTTTCCACTAGTGGACAAAGCACTAGAATATTTGGGGCTTTCCCGGTATCTCTTGCGAAGCAAAATAGGAAGCCAATGAAACAAAATGCCATAGGCGAATGTTATAGAGAGCCCTACTCCAAAAACGAGCCACTGGAATCGTTCATTTCGACTCTTTTCAACATAAAATTGAAGCTCGAATGGGATGGACAGCATTTCTCAAAAAATTTAGCCGTAGTTTGCACCAAAGTTCCAATACAATTTTTTTTAAACTAGAACGCGGCACCTCTCAGGCTGTATGCGCCGAGAGATCGATTTTCTTGGACTTGTAGGATGCCTTAAAATTCTGCAGCCTGCTGAACTTGCAGCAAAGCCAAGAAAATACTCTGCCCGAGACCGGAGCTGCCTCTTAATTGCGGCATTAATTTATTCCCAATTTGAGGTAATGCGAGCGCGGAGTATCTGATCCGATCAGATAACCTGATTAAACATAAAGTGTTCCACTACTCTTTAGGTGTCACCCATCTGTCAAAATAGCCACTCGGACCTTAGATATGCAATTTGGATACTCTCTTCTACTCCTTATTGGTGCTGCCAGTGCCAGCAATTGGGACACCTATCCTGAGGTGCCACAAACCGCTAGCATTAATGGTTTCGCGGACCCCATCATTGATGACTTGCCCGCGTGCGCTAAAAGCTGTGTCAAAGCAAAAACTTCAAATACTCCTTGCCCCTACTGGGACACTGGCTGCTTGTGTGTGATGCCTCAGTGGTCGGGCATCGTAGCCCAATGCATGGCCCAGCACTGCAAGGGCAGTGAGTTGCAGAGCGCAACAAGCTTGGCATACTCGCTCTGCTCCAAGGTTGGCGCTAATGTTTGGATGATGCCCGCATCTGTGTCCAGCGAATTGACTGCTGCGGCGGGAAAGGCTGTCGCTGCATCGACTACTGCAGATTCTACGGGCTCTGGTTCTTCTGCGGCATCTTCAACAGGGCCGAAAACCACGCCGGCTGCTACTAGTGACAGCGAGCGTGGAAGCTCCTCTCTGCTGCCCGCTTCTACCAAGGCCGAGTCGGATGCACGCACAAGTGCAAAATCGACGACATCTGCAAATGGCGCCAATTCGGGCAAGCTCAGCGCTGCATTGGCGGGTGCGATGCTTCTTGTCCTGTACGTAATGAGTTAATACACTATGCATGGTTCCACAAATGGACAGTAGCCAAGAACGATAGTTACCAATGGAGAAGCCCGGCCCGAGGAAGGGAGATTCAATGGGGCAATTAGGAAACAATAGCGACGGAATGGAGAAAATTGAGTGCATGTCGTATATAGAGTTGGAACAAGAACATAGCATGCCGCTTATGCATGGTTGCGTGCCCGGACTGCTGCTGCTATGCCGAAGTCGCTCTTTAGCCAAGAAAGGGTGCAAGTCCAATCTGGAGCGACTGCTCCGAAACGGAGCGACGCTAGCGGAAGCCGGCGTGAGAAAATATAAATAGCCCGTACAACGACTCTTGTAGCCTGCCAGTAACCACCACACATTCGCTATGATGTTCTCGCTCTCTCTCTTAGTCGCAGTCGCTTTCGCAGTCGATGCTGCTGACGTTGGTGACTTCAGCACCTACCCTCAGGTGCCCAAGACGGCTTCCATTAACGGTTTTGCCGACCCCATCTACAACCAGATTCCGTCCTGTGCCCAGCTGTGCGTTAAGCAAAACACCGGTATCACACCGTGCCCGTACTGGGACGCTGGCTGCTTGTGCGTGATGTCCAACTGGGAGTCGTTGGTGGCCGACTGTGTTGCCAAGAGCTGCAAGGGTGCCGACGTTTCGGCCTTCACTTCTGCTGCCCTCTCGCTTTGTGAGGGTGTTGGTGCCCCTACCCCGTACTGGTTCATTCCTGCCGCTGCTCTGTCGGCTTTGGACCAGGCTGCCAAGGCCGTGGCCACTCAGGACACCACCTCGCAGGCTGCTCCCACCACCACCGCGCCCACCAACGACGCTACCCCCACCACCACTGCTGCGGCCAGTACTGACGCTGCTCCCACCACCTCTTCGCCGCAGCAGGACCAGACTTCTGCTCCCGCTCCCACTGCTGCTGCCACCCTGAGCACCTCGACTGCCAACGAGCAGCCGGCCTCCAGCACTGGCGCTGCTGCTGAGTCTAGTCACCAGGCCGCTGCTAGCTCCCACATTTCTTCCGCCGCTGCTGGTGCCGGTTCTGCGGTGACCTCGTCGGCTGCCGCCTCTGCCTCTGGCTCTCACCACAGCAGCGGACATGCTTCCATCACCGTCGAGAATGCTGCTGCCCTTGGAGCACCTGCCATTGCCGCCGTGTTGGTTGCCGCTGCGGCCATGATGTAAAAAAATAATATATTTATATATACATATATTTCCTACTCGCTAGGAGTGGCCTTGTATAAAATCACTATATACTATCCCGATAATAAACTTTACCGCACTGACGAGGTAATCACCACCGCCAGACATCCAGTAACCGTGAATCAGCAGGCACAATGGGCGACTGCCGATGTGAAATATACTTGTGTTCATGAGCGGTCGGTCGTCCCTAGTTGTCCGATTCAAACTTGGTATCAAACAACTGGTTTAAATGCTCGGTGGACAAATCCTGGACCTCCGGGAAAAACCCTTTCCCCGCATCGCCATACAGGGGCTGGACCTCCACTTTCGGGTTGGGTTGGAAGTTTGCGTCGGTGGAGGCCAAAAAGTCCTGGAACAGCTCGCTCTGCAAGCCAAAATTACTAGCGTCCTGGCCACTGAAATCAATGCCGACGTTGGAGAACATATTGATCGTGTCTGTGGGTAAGCCGCTGTATAAGAACTCGTTGAACTGAGGGTTGGCACTGTCGCCCGGGGTGAGATCGGACATGTCGGGAGTCCTCATTGACTTCAACCTCTTTCTGTGGGTGTCCAAGTCTCTGATGAGTGGATCTGCTAAAACATCGATGGTTGTGACTAGTTTGCCCGCAAGACTATTGAAATCACGTAAGCGCTCCAAAGTTGTTTTCGTCAAGTTGATGTACTCTATCCACGTGTCGGATCTTTCGTTGGGGTCTTTGAAGAGCAAAAGAATCGGAATAAGGACAGACTGGAATATGAAGTAGGTGGCGTACCATGATGGCAAGGGCCCCATCTCACAGTTGCGAACATAACTTGATATTGACTCGATGGTGTCTTGAGACGCCTTGGCACAGATTTCGGAGCACTCACCCAAGAGGGCCTCGGACTTTTTATCGATTTGCTGGTCATTATTTTTGATGGCATCGGAGTACTCCCAGATGTAGCTGCGGAACATCAAAATTTGAAGGTTCTTGAATCTCCAGTTTGTCTTCCGTCGTATAAGCTCAAACCATCTGGGAATGCGCTTAACACCCTTGGAGTCGACCTCGTACCAGTCCTGAGGACATATTTTTTGGAGAAGTTGTTCAACTTTACTATCGTCGAACTGGAAGTACTCCGGGGACGTACTCATAAAGTCGGTGAGAATTTTGTTGTAGTGAAGCAAACTCGACATCTTGGTCAACAGATATCTTCCGCTTCCCGACACTTTATTAATGAGGTTGTAGATCTTGAATGACACCCGGGAGAACCTAGCTTCCTGGATTAAACCCGCGTACACCGTGGGATAGTCCTTGACCACGTGGTCAATCTCAATGTCTTTCATGGCCTGCTCAATGTCAGAATCCTCGATGTTCAAGGGGTACTTGATGTCCATGGTTTCGAGGACAGGCAAATGTAAAGGACGGCCACAGGTGATGGTCATGCCCACATCGATATAGAACAAACTCCACCAAATTCTGCGCCGGCTTTCGAGCATCTCCAACGTCTGCGGCAGGACATGCGTGACGTTGCGCAAATCATTGACTTCTTTGTGCAAGCCAAAACTCATGGCCATCCTGAGACTGAGACCCTGGTAGTTCCACCCTGTGTTGGGCTTGTTTCTTCTTTGTACATAGTAGCCCAAAAGAATGAAGGCTGTGAGTAGGTGGTAGCTTCCGCATTCCATGATGTTGACGTTTTTCAAGATCGTCTTCACCCTCCTATAGTACATCAAGTCGATGTCGGTCGACTCACCTAGCTTGCAGAAGGCACCAATGGCCAACACGGTATTGAGCAAAGCCTGGAACCCGATCTCCTTCAAGTCGTTCAAGTCAACCTCGGAATAGTTCTGCCACTTGGCCAAATCGCGGAAGAACGTCCGCTTCACGATGAGGGGGTAGCACTTGTGGTAAAAGTTGAAGTAGTAGTCGATAAGCTCGTTGCGGAAGGCGGCGTTGTCAAGAAGCATCTGGGAATATTCCTCGCTCTTGGCGTACCGATTGTCGATGATGGGATGCTTTTCCATGCCGGGGGAGGTGTCGGGCACACTGTTATCCTTGTGGTTCTTGTCTGAGCGGTTCAAGAACCGCAACAAGCCGTTGCTGGAGGCCATGCCGTAGTAGACGTACCCCTGGCCGGGCGACGGGCTGTCCTGGAGGGACAAGGCGCCCATACCATCAATCATGCCGGTGATGGCGCCGGGAGACGACTCCTCCGGCAGCGGCTGGGAGTTTGGCTCCGTGACCGACTTCATGGGGTCGGGTTCGTACCAGTCGAGCTTGTCGATGAAGGAGATGTCTCCCAACACCAAGTCGTCGGCGCGCAACTCCACCGGCGCCTGCTGGTCGTAGTCCGAGTAGTCGTCATCGTCGAGGTCGCCGTCTTGCATCTGGGGCCCAGACTTGATGAGGTTGCTCAACGTCTGCCGCACGGTGGTGAACTGCTCGTCCTTCTCCTCGATGATGTCCCGGGCGCCGAGCCGCTGCGTGGCGGCGGTGACATGCGCTTCCATCTGCTCCTTGGAGCCCGACGCCAGGAGCAACGCGCTCTCAAGAACTAGCACCTGCGTCTGTAGCTTGCGGAACAAGGCCTTGGTGAGGGGCACCCGCCCGGTGCGTGGCGAGTAGACGCATTCCTTGTCCGCCTTGAGACACGTTGAGCAGCGAGGAAGCTCTCGCGAGCACTTGAGCTTCCGTCGCCGGCAAAAGTCGCAGGCGTGACTGCTCTTATTCATCGCGGCCAACGGATGGTGAGCAATATATATTGGCGGTGTCGCAGCGAGGCCTGTGACTTGAGATTCTCAATCCTCGAAAAGACGCGAATTTTTAAGCCATGACCAGAAAAAAAATCTCTGCTCACCGCTGGAGGGGGCCAGACTACAAATGTGGCGACGCTTTTGCGCGGCGCCTGGGGGGCGATTAGTACGTAGCACACACCGCGCCAGCTACGTGGAGGGATAATGGCGCCGTCTGGAGTCGAACAAGCGTTTAAGCTCGTAGCGAGGTGGTTTTGTGGGGTAAAAACCGTTAGAATGCGCCGTGCGAACCTTACCAGCACAGATTCAGGCGGCGGGGTATATAGCCGAACTGGAGGCTCTGCCTACAACCTACGACTTTACGAACTCGCCGGCGCGACACACAATGCGCCCCCATTTTGCGTGCATCCCCCTCCTGGGCCAAGCTGTGGAGCTGGGGTCAAGGCGGGGTACGAGTGTCCGTGGCCGACCTTCCTGCACCCAGTCCGCGCTGGGCAGCTGCGACACGCAGACTTTTTGGGTGGGGAGCGGGCAGCAGATGCGGCTGGGCAAACGGCGCGGGGGACGCACTGAAGTGGGAGTGCTCCACGCGCTACCGTCGAACGGTGTTGGTCCCGAACCAGACGCTGGCTGTAGGCGTGCACTTGCGAGACGCCGGCCGTCGAGCTTGCATACACAGCTCCCACGACCTCGCGCAGATCGAGACCCAACTACGAGCGCTGCTGCGGCTGTTCTCCACACCAACAATGTAGTGGCCGCGGGCGGGTCTTGACTTGTCGCGGCCACTCGGCCTGCCGGTCGCCAGCGCCGCTTATCACCACCCAGACACCCGTACATTGAAAAATATCCCTGCACCGGTTTTGCAGGGCCCCACAGTATAAAAAGAGGCTACTCGCTCGAGGACTGGTAAGCATGTTGAGACGCCTTACGTTAGCAAGCAGGAAGCTCCACACTTCGGGGAAAAACAATTGGCTTGTTATCTCCGAGGAGGTGCGGCAGGCGCTTAATGACAGGGCCAAACCGGTGGTGTCGTTGGAGTCCACCATCTTGACCCACGGCTTTCCCTATCCTCGCAACTTGGACTTGGGCCACGATGTCGAGAAAGTCATCCGTGACAATGGCGGTGTTCCTGCGACTTGCGCCTTCATCGACGGAAGGGCCTACGTGGGATTGAACGACAGCCAATTGACCCGCGTGGTGGAGCAGTCGCGCGATGGCAAGGTCATCAAGGCCTCCCGCCGTGATATCGGATACATCATGGCCAACAACCTTAGCGGCGGTACCACAATTGCCCTGACAATGCTTCTTTCCCACTTGGCGGGCATCAAGGTGTTTGCAACTGGCGGGTTGGGCGGTGTTCATGAGATGGCCCAGCAGACGTTTGACATCTCAGCTGACTTGCAAGAGTTGGGAAGGACCCCGGTGGCGGTGGTGTGCTCCGGCCCCAAAGCCATCTTGAATATTCCCCTTACCATGGAGTATTTGGAAACGCAGGGCGTGTTTGTCGGTACATACAATGAGACAGGGCCTGGCTCCGCCAAGGTGCCAGGATTCTACTTCCGGGAGACGAAAACAAATTCCCCCCACACGGTGTACTCCATGGAAGAAGCTGCGCGCATCGTGCACTTTCAAAACAATGTCATGAACCTCAGTTCAGGTTCGGTCTTTTGCATCCCCCCGCCAAAGGAGCACGAGTTGGACGTCACGGAGATGAGTCGTGTCATTGAGCAGGCGCATATCGAGGGCAGAGAGAAGGGAATTGTGGGGAAGGAGATCACTCCCTTCTTGCTTGCAAAGATTGCCGACGCCTCTCAAGGAAAGTCGGTGGAATGCAACCGTCATTTTGTGTTGAACAATGCTCGCCATGCTACCGAGATTGCCTCCCACCTTTTGCAGCTCGAGGACAGAAACGTAAGTACATAATCGAATCAATGCCGGAGCATATACTAAACTCTAGGAACCGGTTACAAGGCAAGTCGTCGTGCTGAATGAACCAGCCACCACCCCGGCCGTGCCCGACGTGGTGGACACCGTGGTGGTGGGGTCGCTCGCGTTGGACACCATCAGCAGCATCTCCACTGACAAAATGCATGACTCAAATCCCGGCAGCATCAAAACCTCGGTAGGGGGCGTGGGTTACAATGTTGCGCTCGCGAGCAAATACGGATTCGAGGCCCGCGACAATGGAGGCATGCGATTTGTGTCCCTCGTGGCCGATGATTTCACGGGCCATTCACTCATAAGTCAATTGGATGCCGCCCAGTTTGATACCTCAGGCATCCTTGTTTCGCAAGATGATGTGCGCACGGCGCAGTACAATTCGGTGCATAGCACACTGGGAGAGTTGATTGTTGCTTGTGCCGACATGTCTATCATCGAGCAGGACTTTAGTGCTCATATCATTACCCAGCTCCAACGTGCCCAGCCAAAACGTGTTATCTTGGACTGCAATGTGCTGCCCCAGGTAACCGCCAAGGTTCTCGAGCACATTCAAAATTCAAACGGCATCAGGCCGTCCGTCATCATCGAGCCCACGTCCGCTCCCAAGGCGCGCCGCATTGCCGCTATCAACTCGCATTACTTGGGAGTCTTTCCCCACAACCAAATTGACCTCATTACCCCCACGGTGGCCGAGCTCAAGGAGTTGTTCAATGAGTTTAGAGACCGGGAGTTCTTTGACGATTATGACCGCTGGTTCCCGCTAGTGGACTCATTGGGCATCGATGGCACCTTCCGTGAGCGGTTGCACAGCACCAAGAACAAATTCCTTCAGCACTGCCTACAGGAAGGGTTTCTACAACAGTCGTTCCAGCTCCTTCCCTATATTCCCAACATTTTGATCAAGGCAGGCGAACATGGGCTTGTGTACGTGAGCTTGAGCACCGACGTTGATGCCCACAAATCGGTGCCCACAACGTCCAAGTTCGCGCCCGCCGTGACTATGACGTCTCGCGGCCGCGAGTTGGACTCGGGCTGCCGACTCGGCATTATTCTACAGTACTTCCCAATTCCCAAGGAAAACGAAAACATCACCATCAAAAATGTCACCGGCGCTGGGGACCTGATGCTTGGCTACTTGGTTCTGCATTTGCAGCACGATTTTTTGCAGCCGCAACTTGCTAGCGCCGAGCAGGAGTGGCACAAGTGGGAAACCCTCTACAAAGCACAGCTCGCCAGTGGCTTGTCGATACAGACGGACGCTGCCATCAGCACTGAGATTAGAACACTAAAGTAATGGGCCCCCAGGCCACCCACTCCAAGCAATATATGCAGGAGACGACTATATAAGCGACGGGTTCGCACTTTGTTCTCCACAATGTTGAAGACCGTATTCGCAGCACTGCGGGGGCGAATTTTTGCTCGTCGTGGACTCGTAACTGGCGCTGCTCGCATATCGCGCCCGTCGTGGTGGTCGCGTGCAGCGTGGGTGCCTGCGGTGTTGGCAGTGGCTGCGGGCCTGGCTCTTGCGTCCAGGGCCATTTCTGCCGACGTGCCGCGCGGGCCCTCTGCCGACGAGTCAGTGGCCGTGGACAGCTCAATTGACCCGTTCCCCACCAAGCTCACGTCGGCGCACTTGAGCGCCCAGTACCAGCTCGTGGGCTCGGGGGTGCGGCTGGTGACGTTTCTCGGATTCAAGGTGTATGGCATCGGCATGTACATTGCCAGCGAGGACGTGCCAGCGGCGCGCCTGATTTTGGCCGCCGCAGCGCGCACAGCCAATGTCAGTGTCAATGAGGTGCTCCTGGACTATGACTTGGCCAACAGCGTGGTAGACCGCATGTTGGAGCAGCAGGTGCGCTTCACTATCCGCATCCTGCCCGTGCGCAACACCGACTTTAACCACTTGAAGGATGGCTTGATCAAGAGCATTTTGAGCCACCCCAAGACCAAAGAGATACGCGATGCCGTGGACGAGGGCCTCGGGCAGTTGCGCGATGTGTTCAAGGGTCGCAAGGGTTCGGTGCCCAAGAACCATGTGCTCTGGCTCGAGGTGGTGCGCAGCGGTGGGCTCAGCGTGAGCTACGAGAACACCGCCACCGGCGAGCTCGTGCCGCTTGGCACGGTGCAACTGACCACCCCCGCGCGGGTGCTCATGTGGCAGTACCTCAACGTGAAGAAACCCTTGACAGCGTCGTTGCGCGACAGCTGCGTGAGCGGACTTGCGGTCTTGTAAATACAACAGGCTATTGGTGATTGTATTAGGGTATCCGGTATATGCGTGTCCTTGTTTTGTATCCTACATAATGATTGCCTCCTTCTCCACGTTCGAGGAGATGGACTTGTGGGGCAAGACCTTGGCACCGTTGACGTAGATCTCGTTCTTGACCTCGACATCGTCACCCAAGACAGTGACGCCCTCGGTTCTGGCCCACTTACCAATTCTCGAGTTCCAGCCGACAATGGTAGACTTGACCCAGGCGTGGTCCTTGACCTCAGAGTTCTTGAGCAACACAGATCTCTGGATTCTGGCACCCTCGCCAACGACAACGTTGGGGCCAATGACCACATTGGGGCCGATCAAGGCCGAAGGGTGGATCTTGGCCAGGGGGTCGATCATGACGTTGCCGCCGTGAACAAAGCTCTCCTTGGAGAGCTTCTCGGGGTGTCTCTTGGACACGGAGGTCAAGTACAAGCAAGTACCGGACAAGAAGTCCTTGGGCTGACCAACGTCCATCCAGAAGCCCTCCAAGTCAAAAGAGTACAACTGCTTCTGCTCAACCAAGTTGGGGAAGGTCTCCTTCTCGATGGAGGTCGGGCGCATCTCAATGTCGTCAATGACCTCGGGGTTGAAAATGTACAAACCGGCATTGATTCTGTTACCGACAAACTCGACGGGCTTCTCAACAAAACGGTCAATCAAGTTGGGAGTGTCTCTGTCGTGGACAATAACACCGTACTTGGAGGGCTCGTCAACCTTGGTAGCCACAATGGTACCCTTGGCACCGTGGGCCACGTGGAAGGCGGCCAACTCCTTGAAAGGGTACTCGCAGATGACGTCGGAGTTGAGCACAAAGAAGGGCGACTTGTCCTTCTTGAGCACCTTCTCCGCCAACTTGAGGGGACCAGCAGTGCCCAAGGGCTCCTCCTCGACGGAGAAGGTGATGGACACGCCGTACTCCTCCTCGTACTGCTTCAAGGTGGAGACCATGACTTCGGGACGGTAGTTCACCGCGAGGACAATGTCGGTGACACCCGCCTCGGCGAGAGCCTCGATCTGGTGGAGGATCATGGGACGGTTGCCAAACTCAACGAGAGGCTTGGGCACGGTAAGAGTGAGGGGTCTCAATCTGGTACCGTAGCCGCCAACAAGAATCAATCCCTTCATTTTTGTCTGATGTAGAATATAGTAGCGCCGCTGTTGAAAAAGCCGTCGCGGTCAAAGTGCGCACCCGCGCCTCGGCGCTATTTATATTTTTCAGAACAACAGCGTGTCTGGTGCAAGCACACCGCGTTGTGCGCAGGAGACGGGCGTGCGTTGAGCCGCACCAGCGTGGCCCGCCGCGCGCCGTGGCTGGCGCGTCGCGTCGCGACTGCACCGAGAGATCTACGCCGGCGTGCAGTGGGGCGCTATTGTGCTGGATAAACACAATAGGCAGTGCGCCAGACCCTCGAGCCTGTCAAACTGGCTGGCGCTGGCTGCTGCCGCGCCACGAGCCCTCCCGCGCGCCCGCCAGCACCCGCGCCAGCAGTGCATGCACACCATCGCCCGTGCCCCTACGTGTATGCCGTGCCGGTATGCAGTGAAAATGCCTATATGCTATCGAAGAGTTTTTTCGCGTCCATGCAGGGTGTGCCTGAGTCCATGCAGGCTCAGAACAATAGGTGCCCACGTTTGACCCAGATTCCTCGCCACACTGCGAGAACAAGCACAAAGCTGACGAGGAAACTGGCACTGGTGACGCGGAAGTAGCGCAATACGCTGTGCTGGGTGTCGATTTCGTGGCCGTAAAAGAGCGAGTAGCCAATGGACCCCATCGCCGGGGCCACCATGAACGACCCCCACGTAGACCCCATCATGTCGATGCCCCAGATGGTGGCGATGATGGTGGGGTAGATGGTGAAGAGGGCACCGTAGGCGGAGCCGTTGAGCAAGGCCACCGCCTCGTACTGGTGCCGCGCCACAGGCATGTTGTTGGCGAGCTGTCCCACGGCCCCGACCACGATGAAGCCGGCGAGCACCCACACCTTACAGATGGGGAAGCGGCGATGCGGTGACGAGAGATAGTCGCTGAATGCAGCCACCATCAAGCGTAATGTGGTCGATGCAAACGCCATCACCGACACCTGGTCGGCAAGGTCGCGTCCCGGGCTCACGGTCTTGAGCATCGAGCCCATGTTGTTCTGGTAGCTCTCGAGGGGCCCAATGTTGAGCATAAGCGACACCAAGAGGAGCCACGCCGAGCGGTCGCGCAAGAACGCCACGTAGCGCTCGCCGTGGCGCGCCGGCTCCACCACCGACCGCTGAGGGATAAGCCCATCGTCCTCGTCCTCAGACCGCTCAAGGAGCGGCTGCGACTCGGCGGCGGACTCGCGGAAGATGACCTCGGACTCGATGCTGACGATGGACGCCGACACAAAGTTCAACACACCCATGACCAAGTACAACACACCGAAAAAGTTGAACACGGCCAAGAGGTTGAGGTAGCCGCCGTCGAACCGGAATCCTGGCGCCTTCATCATCTGTGCGCCGATGAGCAGGGACATGCCGTAGCACAGGACCGGCAACGAGATGGCAAGGCCCTTGTACTGCGGGTATATCTTGGCGCAGGTCAAGAGGCTCAGAAAGTACATTGAGCTCGTGGCCAAACCCACAAGGAAAAAGTTGAAACACAACCCCGCCAAGTGCCACGGCGATACCTCGCCGTCGCCCAACCACCGCACAATTTGGGCGTTGCAAAGGTAGCTGGGCACGAAAAACCAGATCAGAATCAACAGAAGCAACGCCGGTCCATATCTATCCGCCACAAATCCCAACAAGGGAAGGCACAAGTACATGCCCACGGCGCTGAGCAGGGCTATGAAGTTGATCTGGAGGTACAGGAGGCCATACACCTCGTTCAACAGGGTCGAGAACAAGCTAAAGAGCGTGATGCTGCCGCACGAGAGGCACGCGAGCAACGCGATGCAGAAGGCGATAACTTTGAGCTTGGGGACTGACACATGCTGGGAGAGCGATTTGCGGATGCGGTGCGACGCCCGGTGAACGCTTTTCATTCCCGGGCCAGATGAGTCAAGGCTGACTCCACAAATCACCTGCGGCCGCTGGGCCGCGCGCACACGACCTTTCCCCACAATGGATTTGGCAGCACC
Organism: [Candida] ascalaphidarum; assembly: GCA_030674335.1. NCBI lineage: Eukaryota > Fungi > Ascomycota > Pichiomycetes > Serinales > Debaryomycetaceae > [Candida] ascalaphidarum. The sequence continues at coordinate 22,191 of JAKTYC010000015.1, forward strand.
AAGGAGGACCCCTTGTTGGCTGCACAGCGCCGAGAAGTTACCGGTGGATGCGGCCACGACAACCCAGCCCGGCACGCAACGCACGCAGCAGAGCGTGGCTGCGATGCCCGGGACCAGTGCCGAATCCGGCAGGTAGGCGGTAGCCGCGGTGGGGGCACGATTTTTCAGGTAGCGTACTCCCTACCCCACGGTTCCGTAGCACCCCTCATGTCGACGCAGTCTGGGATCAGCAGCTCGCCGGAGTTGCTCTCCGCCTTCCTGGGCACCAAGACCCCAATTGTGATCCGCATTGGCGAGGATGAGCTGTTGGTGCCGGATGCCGAGTTTGCAGCGCCCGCCGGCCCCCTCGACCAGAGCCTTGCCCATGTGCGGGAGCACGCCACCAAGTTGCACCCGCAGCCATTCTACGCCGTGGTGCCATTGCAGAAGCAGTACGCATTCATCAGCTTCATCCCCGACGTGGCGCATATCCGCGACAAAATGCTCTACGCGCTGACTCGCAACACCGTGATCAGCGAGTTGGGCCTGAACTACTTCCCCGTGGTCCTTGCCTTGAGCGAGGTGGACGAATTGACCCCCGAACACTACCACTCGGCGACACTGCTGGCTCTGGCGCCATTGACTGCCGACGAGGAGCGGTTGCAGGAGCTCGACTCCATTTCCACCAGCAAGAGCCCGCTCGTGAGCATGTCGTCCGGCACCACGATACTCTTTGACATTGAGCCCAAACTCGAGGAGCAGCTCCGCCTGGCCACATCCGTGGACACGCTTGTGGTGTTTGACATTGACGTGGCTCGGGAAACGTTTCAGCTTGTGCTGGCGACTACCGCCAGCGTGGATAGCCTCGTATCCACTCTCGAGGCGGCTGCGCTCGACCACCCGTTCTACGCATTGCACCGCTACGAGGAGGACAAGTGGGTGTTTGTGTATGCGTGCCCATCGGGGTCGAGAGTGAAGGACAGGATGGTGTACGCCGCCAACAAACAGGGCTTGCTCGCGCACTTGCGCACCCTCGGCAACGTGGCCAAGGTGCTTGAGGTGGGAGACATCTCTGAGCTCCAAGTGGCGGAGTTGCAGGCAAACGACGCCGGCGAGTCGGCGCCGGCGCGCCTCAAGTTCAACAAGCCCAAGGGACCGCGCCGGCGGTGATGGCGCGTGGCGGGCATCCTACAAGCTAGCAAGAAAAATTATAAACGCCGCCAGCATCAAGCGGCGGCAAAGGTAACATTCAGGTCATTAGTCTATTGTAAAGTGCGGTCGATTTCTGCCCGCACAAACCCGTCCACCATCTCCTTCAAGTGGTCGTCGCGGGTTAAAAAATTGTCGAGGCCCAGCACGTTGACGCGCCCGCGCTCGTCGCGGCACATGGCAAGCACATGCTGGTATATCTTGCGCAGCGCGCTCTTGTTGATGTCCACGTAGGCCTCCTCAGACAGGATCACGCGGCCCGGCCCGCCGGGGCGGTACAATGGCCGCAAGTTGTTGCGGATGTGGTACTGGATGCGGTTCTTTTGCGCAAGCGTCAATGCCGGCACGGGCGCCTTCTCCGGCTCGCTGGCATCGCTGTCGGGAGACATCAGCTCCGGGCTGTATGCCTGCTCCATGGGGCTGTTGCTGGCAGGACTGGTGGCGGTAGGGGACAGCGCCCGCTCTTCGGGCCGGGGCCCAGGGGCGCTGCTGCGCATCTGGCTAATGAGGCTGGAGATACGCGACGGACCCGGGGCCGGCGCCGCCACGGCGCCCGCGGCAGACGTGCTGGCCTCCGGCGCTCGCGGCCGGCGGCGACGGCGCTTGCGGCTGGGACTGGAGCCCGCCAGGGGCTCCAGCGCCGGTGCCGCGTCCCCGCTGCGCGCGTGGTCAAACATGTCCCACGCGCGGACCTCTTCGGGGCTGAGCGCTTGCCGCGCGCGCATCTCGCGGCGGAGAATGGCCCCGCCGTTCATGGCCGCGGGGCGCGCATGCAAGAAGTCGTCGTCAAGCTCGTCGTGGTCGTTGTGGATCACCAACGCCGGCCGCCGGCGGCCGCGCACGGGAGTGGTCCACAAGCTGTGGTGGCCGCCGGTCGCCACCTCGTCGTCGGGGGCGCGTCGGTCAGCCCAGTCCGTCTCCTGGCTGTGGTCGCACATGGGGCAGCACCACGCAAGGTCGTCGAGCGCAGGAGCACCAAGGCACCGCGCGTGAAACGCCAGGCCACACCCAGCACAGTGGGCCATGTCGCGGGCCCGGCGGTAGTCGGAGCTGCTGCAGATGGCGCACACGCCGCAACGCGGATCGGGGTCGGCGCGGACGGCATCAGGGGCGCCGGCCGAGACGTACTCGGCGGGAATGCTCTCAACAGCGTCAGTGGCAAGGAGACGGTCGCGCACGGCCCACGAAGCCACCACGGTACCGTCGCGGCGCGCGTGCACGCGCAGAATGCGCTGGCGGCAGGTGGGACACAGGTTGGAGTGGGCGGCCCACGTGAGAAGACACTGCTGGTGGTAGTGGTGCCCGCAGCCCGCGACCACACCCACTATGGCGCCGGGAGGCACCTCCTCGAGGCAAATGGTGCAGTCCTCCATCGGTGGCGGTCGGCTGAAAAGAAGCCGGCGGGCTGCTGCCGGCGGCGATGAGGCGCCGGCGCTACCATGCGATCCGCGCACGTGATGCGCGGCCTCGCGATGCCATCGCGCGCCGGTACCACCTCCGCCAACATGTCTCGCCACCAGTACGATCTCGTGCAATGCATGAAGCAGCCTGGCACGCGCGTGGGTCTTGTGTGCGCGCAGTGCGACGGCCGCTGTCCCGTGTGCGACTCCTACGTGAAGCCGGCGGCCAAGGTGCGAGTGTGTCCCGAGTGCTGCGTGGGCCATCTCAGCAAGCGCTGTCTTGTGTGCAACGGCTTTCTTGGCGACAACACGGAGTTGGGCGTGCCAGCGTACTACTGTCGCGAGTGCGTGGTCTCGGAGAAGTACCGCGAGGGGTGTCCGCGCATTGTCAATATAGGCAGCGCCCGCACCGATATGATGTTCCAGCGCCGGCGCGGGGACAGGCCGCGGCTCGAGTGAAACACCAGCTTGTGCAAAGAATCGACTGGGCTCACCAGGGCCGTCTATCGGGGACGGAGCATGGCGCGGCGCTGCCGCTGAGCCAGCGACACTAATGAGGCCGCGCTTCACCCCTACGCACAAGCAGAAAAGTCTGCGACACATGCATGCCACCGGGTTGGCAGCGGTGTTTTGGGGGACGCAACTCCGCGGCTCTGCTCGACGGGGAAGATAGATCTCTCGAGAGAGAACCCCGAGTAATGCTGGCGACAGCCGAATTACTAATATTACATTCTCACCTGGCCACTGTAAACTCCCAAGTACCTGTACCGATGCTAGCCCGAGAAGACGGCTCGGCGGTCGACGTCGGCCACTTGCCTGGCGCCAAGCGCACCCCTCCCCCCTGCAGAACACCGGCCACCTCACCTACACTAGTCTGCGGATCGATTGTCATTATGCTATTGCTCCTCGGCACCGCCATCGGCGCCCTCCATTCCCATCTCCACCACATGCTGAATACTGTCGCGCCACCGCGTGTCGAGGTGCTCTCGCACCACCTGGTGCTCCATCTGGCGCCGCTTGCGGTCCTGGTTGACGTCGTCGATGCCGCGGCGCTTCGCGGCAGCGGCGTCCGCCACCTGCTGCTCGAGCGCCTCTGCCTGCCGCGCCTGGCGGCCGTAAAGCTGGTCGAGCCGGTCCGCAGACCCGAGCATGAGCCCAAGCCGCCTGTCCTCAAGCTGCATCTGCGCAAGCGCCGCGAGCCGGTCGCGGTCGTGCTCGCTCGCGGGTGCTGCGGGTGAGAACTCACGGTAGCTGCGGGCATCGCCGGCGGGCTCGTCGTCCTCGTCGAATGCCATCGACGGCACGGGGCGGCTCGCCAACGGGAGCATGCTGTCCACAAGAGGGTGCTGCTGCGTCGTGTCCTGCTGCCGGAGCTCGCGGCCCACAAGCTCGGCCACCTGCGCCCGCTCGCGCTCCAGCACGGGGTTGTCGATGTAGGGAAAGTGGTCGAGGGCGTCGTTTATAAGCATGTCTGCTTCTGCTGTTGTTTCTTCGCCGGGCGCGCGTGCGCGACGTAGTCCGCCTAAAACCCTCTGTTACAGCCAGAGGGGCGTGTTCTTGGAACCAGGAAGAGCGAGCCTGCGCTGTCCTGCTCCGGTACCTGAGAAAGAAACGATGCGCAACGACGATCTTATATTGTTCGCTGTGTGCAGGAATACGATGTCGCCGCCGATGCCGCAAGGTTGGCGGCCCAGTGCTAGTGCCGTGCTACGCCGACGCTACCCCTGATTTTCACGGGACGTCGCCGCAACTGACAGCTACATATGTTGGCTGCGGCGCCGGTGCCGTGCTATTATTTTGCGGCCGTGCAGGGCGGGTGCAGCGATGTCCCGTTACGTAATCAGCGCTCGGGGCGAGAAAATATTCGTCTTCCGCCACTCACAGACTACGCAAGCTCAATCGACGATCGAGCCGGTGTTCTGCGCAATGCACCGGGTGGTGGAGCCGTCGGTTCATGCAAGGATGGTACCGGTAGGGCGGCCTCGTGCGACGGGTCCACGGCGCCGTGCTTAGCGGGGCCGATGGCCGTGCCGCACCGAGCCGGCACTATGCACTCCCAGATGCCAGCAATGCCCTGGCGGCCCCTGCCCTGCGGCAGCCAATGATGGGCGCACGGCGCTCTGCGTGCCGTTCCCACGGGGGACCACAGCGGGGCGGCTGCAAACGCTACATTTTCCAGATTAACAAGATATTATTGCTGACCTAAGCCAAGACCTCGGCGTCGTATCTCTGCTTGAACCACTGCACGGTGTCCTCCTTGTTGGTTCTGTGGTTGTTACCGACGGTGGATCTGCATCTCTTTCTTCTGGCGACACGGGCACCGGCTCTGCCCATGACAACGTAGAAGTCCATACCGTAGATACCGATACCGGGGTCGTACTTGATGCCCAAGTCGATGTGCTCGTCGACACCGAAACCAAAGTTACCGGTGGCAGAGAAGTTCTTTTCCTTCAACTGGTACTCCTTGACCTTCAAGCCTCTCTCCAAGATCTCCTCGGCCTTGGGGCCTCTGATGGTAACGTGCACGGCAATCTTTTCGTTTCTTCTGATACCAAAGGTTCTGACGGTGTATCTGGCCTTGGACTGGACAGGGGTCTGACCAGACAACTGCTCCAACACCTTGGAGGCTCTGGTCAATCTGTCACCGGACTCACCGACACAGATGTTCAACACCAATTTCTCGATGTGCAACTCGCGCATAACATTCTGAGTTTTGGAAGACTGCTGTTAGTTCGGGTTCAAGGAGCACGTCCGCTGACGCTGGAGTGGCGATGGATCACATACCATTTTGACTATGTTCTGTACTCGTGAAAAAAGAGAAGCTCCACTGTTCGCGATACACTGCACGCAAAATTTTTCACGACCAAAACGGCAGTGGTGCGGCTCAGGATCAGATGACATGGGGCTACAGCCCTAGCCTTCATCTGCCTTCTTATATGTAGGTATCGCATGCGTGATATGCAGGAAGAATACCCGCGGTGGGGGACCGCTCGCGGCAGTGGTTGCAGCAGCAGACGCTACAGCAGCACCGTCCCTGCCGGGCGCGATTCCGTGTCTTGTGCATTAATGCGTATATCTATTAGCCGTCCACGTTGTTGAATGACTGCTCCTTCTCCTTGATGTCCCAGAAGATGTCACCAACGTTGTGGTTGCCGTGGTACACCCAACCAGCCTCGGTGACGTGGTACAAGTTGATGGAGCCACCAGAGTAGGCGTCTCTGTGCGTGGCGGCCAAGATGCTGCGCTTGCCGAGGTACAAGGCTTCTTCGACGGTGAGGTCCCACTTGTACTCGCTGTCAAGCACACCATACGCAAACGTCTGGCCCGAACCCACGCAAAAGATGTCGCCCTTCAACCGGGTGCCGTCAGAGTCAACGTAGTAGATGGTGGGACCCTCCTTGCGCGTGTAGCCGCACACCATCGTACCCATGGACAAGCCCATGCCCTTGTACTCGTACACCAAGTTGCCCAAGATCTTGGACGCCGCCGCCACCGAGATACGCTCCTTCTCGCGCAACTCGTGCAAGCGGCACTGCGTGCCCAACCACGTCTCCCAGTACTGGCAGTCGGCGGCACCGCCGGCCATGGTACCCAACAAGAACGGGTTGATGCGAATCACCTTGTTCACCGTCTGCGATGCGATCCAGTTGCCGGCGGTCGCCCGCGAGTCCACCGCCACAATAATGCCGCCCTGGAACCGGAACGCGAGAGTGGTCGTACCGTGGGCGATCTTGATCTTACAGTCGGGGTTGGTGGCGTCGTCGGTGTGCGCCCGCAAGAACGCCGTCGGCTGGGAGATGGGCGGCACTTGCATCGTCGGCGCAAGTTCGAGCTGCGCCGGGGCCGCCACCAGCCGGCTCGCGGCCGCGAGATCGCGTCTCGTCTGGCTCGTGTTGGCGTGTGTGTACTGCTGGGCAATGGTGTTCATGGTGCCCGTGTTTGTTGCTGTCGCCTGTCGTTCGCGCTTCGTGTGCGACTCGTCTGTCACTGGCAGACCTGTCTGTAACAGTGGATGGAGCTGCGCTGCTGCTGGGAATCCAATGGCTGCGGCAGTTCGCGTGCTAGAACCAACTGGGTGTGCTCCTTCCTTCTCGCACGTCGCCACTCGTTATCCGCGCTGGTCTGCATATAACCATCACGTGAACACCGCTCGAGCAGCCGGCTGGCGGCCTGCTCTCCTCGTCGTGGGCGGTAGTTGCTGATGCTGGCGGCTGCTGCGACGGTAAAGGCAATGCTGTAGTTCTACGAGGTCGCTTCTATAATTACATTAATGTACATAGCTACTCGGGCTTGAGAGCTTTGGGCGCGGGGCCGGCGCTGTCATCGTCCCGTAGGCGCTTTTCGGGCTCGGCGCTTCGGTTTGAGAGAAACTGAGGCGCACGCGAGAAGCCACCGGCACTGGGCGACGGCTTGAAGCTGGGTTTCAGCAAACCAAAGCCCGGACGCAGCGCCGCAGGGCGATTTGCAACCGGAGCGGCGATGGGCGACGACTCGGCGGGGGTGCCAGGGCGGGAGGGCGATACCAGACTGTGCGGCTGCGAGCCTTGGCTGGGGCTTCCGGCCGCAGGGGTCAATGGCCTGCTGCCATGCATGTCCTTGATGGTCTTTGTCAAGGCAATGTCCAAGATTTTGCTCACCTGCTGGGGCGCCTTTTCCACCAAGAAACTTAATGCATTGTCTCCGCATCCCGCTTTGGCACCGACACTGTTTACCTGTGCGATTGTGGTGGCGAGAGCTTTGGTTATCACATCCTTGGTTGTGGCGGCGTCAAAGGAGAGCTTCTTTGCCTTGTATAGGGTAAACAACTCCTGCTGAAGATAAGTAAGTGACTTTTTCGTGTCCTGATTCATCAGTTCCGAAGGCGTCGCCGGTTGCGGTGAGCCTGATGGTCGAGCGCGATTGGCCGCTAGTTGGTCTTTGATGGTACTGCTTGCTGGCGAAGCAGAGCGCTCGGTATCGCTCGCATCTCCGTCCTTGGGTTTGAAGTACATTGGTGTTTTCGTTCTCAGCAACCCACCGCGACTGATTTGGCTCGCCAACTCAGCAATTGTTTGGGGTTTTTGTCCTGTCCCATACCCTGTTCTCTGGAGCAGTGATATGAAAGGAGACAGGCGAAGGGCCGAGTTCATCGTGATGTCGTACGGAGAGCCAAAGATATTCTGCGTCATTGCTTGCTGCATCTCCAACTTTTGCTTCTGCTTCAACTCCTCCGCTCTCAAAGCGGCTGCACGAGCCCTTGCTGTGGCCAACTCTTGCTGTTTTTGTCTAACCTTTTCTCTTTCCTCTAGATAGTCTTGGTCCACGTTGTAATACGCTTCGTCGGTGTCGACATCTTGCGACACCTTGGTGAACATTCTGTTCAACTTGATATTATGGCTGACGGCAGACTGCCACCCTTCGGAACAGTACTTGTAGTAGGGATACGCTTCCCGAATTCCATCCACAATCTCGTTAATTGTTAAGCCAGTAGTCCTTCCAGAGGAGCCAATGACGTTCGAGATCATGACGGGGAAGCTGAAACTAGGCTTCGTCCTATACTGTTCGGGGACTTCATGCATGGGGTAGGCAGCCTTGGGGGCACGTTTGTAGGACGGAAGATCCCGGCGGCGCCTTGGGATTTTTGGTACCAAGGGGTAGCCCTCAACCAATTTCGGCACGCAGATGGCCGCCATGTGCATCTCCATCGATGTAGTAATAGCAGGACCACGAACATTAGGGTTCACGGCGGGACGCCGGGGAATGGTTTCCACTTTAACCTCCAATGCGGGCGCAGACGGACGCAGCGCGTGGTATTGCTGGTAAGGATTGTGGGCTCCCGGGCTATTAATGGAGCCGTGCGCCAACTTGTAGGTGGAGTTGAGATCTGACGCGCCATGAGCAGGAGGCGCCTTGGCGTACCCTGCCGTGGCCACGGGCTTTCCGTACATTCTCCCCAAAGTCGGTTGAATAGTGGCGGGTCGACCCATTCTTGGCGCTGCGGGTTTCCCCATCAATGGGCCCGATCGGCTAGACATGGCTTGTAGCGAGGCGTGCTCGGATGAATGGGCACCAAGATGTGCTCTTTGGTTATGTTCCAATTCCTTTTTGCTATCCGCCTTCACCAGGGGACTATATGCGGAAATATCGGGATCAATTAGGGACAAGTCCATGTCGTATTCCTCTCCCAAGTCGTGCTCGGTGAACAGCACTCCTTGGTCTGCATTGTGCTGTTGCACCAAGCGGTCAATTTCATCGTGCTTTTCCTTTGTGTCGTGTATACGAGCAAGCGTCATCAAGTTGTCATCAAGCAATTCATCGTCTTCATCATCATTATAGTCATCCAAGATAGCCTGTATCTGCGTATCAATCGCCTCAGAACCCTTGGCTTCGGCGTCTAGAATTTGGTCGACACCGAGCTCACGCAAAATCTCATTCACGTCATCCACGGACGCCGAAACCACGGACGCTTTGCGCGCGGTGGACAATTGTCGCAACTTCAGGATAGACTCACGACGGGTCCGTGGCGTTGGTCTAGGCGCATTCCTGCGCTTTTCCGGGGAACTGAGGGCAGAGTTTGCACTCAAGAGACTGGTGCGGAGGTTAATGGCATCGCTGGGATTGAAGGGCTTGGCGGGCGACACGAGGTTGTCGGTGTCGGGATGGTCGATGGAAGGGAGCACGAATACAAACGAGATTTCGCCGATTTGGATCTTGGTGCCATCCACCAACGGAACGGTGATGCCCTTTCCGAGAAAGCTGTCATCGACAAACGCGCCGTTGCGGCCGAGGATGGACAATTCGAACCGCTGGGTGCCGAAATTGTAAAATATTTTGGCGTGGCGCCGCGAGATGGCCTTCTTGGAGCCGAGATGGACGTCCACGGCGTGCTGCAGCGCCTGCATGTCATCCTCGGACGACTTGCGCCCCAAGATCACCTGCAACGTTTGCACAAAGAAGGTGAAGTTGTCAAAGTCCAAGCGGGCGTACGCCGACACCTTCGAGTTGTCTTCCTCGTGGTCCCGTCCTCGGGACGTTCCGAGCGCCGCCTCATAGGTGATGGCCACCTTGCTTTCGCTGTTGGCGCCAGCCTCGCGGTCAGTGCTCGGGGTGCTGCTGCGATGCGTAGGGCCCATGGCATACTCATCGGCGAGCGCATCGTTGTGGGGAGCCTCAGGATCGCCCTGGGGGCTCTTCTGTATACTGCTGGAGGCGTTTATGTCCAACTTGGTACTTGTCGGTGACGATAGCGACCCATTGGCTGGGCCCACCGTCACCTCATCGCCTAGCGCGGAGCTCATCGCGCGTTTCCTTGACGCAAAATGGGCTGTGGAGGTGGCAGTACTGTGGGTCTGTGACAGTAGCACCCACACCCTCACGCAGTGCTTGGTTTCCTGAAATGTTTGGCGTCTCCTGGCGAAAGTTCCGCTGCTGGGTTAAACTCCATCTCGGTAGGAAAGAGTACTTTTCAGGTTATGCGCTTGTGCAGGAACACCGTTGCGGGGGGCAGTCGGGGCCCGGATAACCACCAGAGAGTGCACCAGCTACTGCGACTCAGAGAGAGGAGAGTAGGGAGCGAAGCAGGCGATGGTTGGTTTATGGGGACTGCTGCAGGTCGGTGGCTGCCGTGGTGGGGTCCACGAGGTATTGTACTTTTGTGCACACCGCACATGTGGGAAGCAACCGCGGCCTAGCACAAAATGCGCTCGATGTGGCGTAATAAATCAGCGAGACAGTATGCTGATCGACGACGCTAGTACTGCTGCGCTGGTTTATTGGCGAAATCCAATTTATTCAATTTAGCAATATGGCTGCGAAATCGCACCGCCAGCTCAAACAGCACCAGTCACTTGGGTAGAAGTAAAATACATAAGAAAAACAGGGCATCACAAACTAGAGGCTGCCCGACCACTTCACTGCTGGGCCCTTGAGCCTACGTCTGCCTGTTGGCGGAAACCACTGCCCTCGGGCTAGGGCCTAGGAGACGGACGTGCGCCTACCGTCTCATCTCGTCCTAATCGGGCCGCAGGTCTGTGATCCCCCATCGCAAATGGTATGTAGCCGCCAACACAAGCACGCGGACGCAACTAACATCAGGGTACCAAGAAGAGAACAAGCTTGCGGGCCAAGACATCGCGGCCTGCGCGAGGCCTGCTCAAGGCCCAGGAGCCGGCCGCCAGCGACCGCCACGAGAACCCGTTCTTGAAGCTTCTGACGCAGACGAAGAAGGAGAAGCAAATGGCCCGCGCGCTCAACTTTGCCCAGCGCGTGTTCAACACCGGCAGCGGGATCTCCAAGTCGGCGGTGCGGCGGCGCAAGCGCAAGGCCAAGCAGGAGCTCAAGCCCAAGATGGACGAGTTGCTCGCCGGCTTGCCCGATGTTGCCGCCACCCAGGAGACCGCTTTCGTGAGCGAGACTCGTTCCAACAAGCCCAACATCACCAAGACCAGCGGCCACGACAAGATCCTTGCCGACGAGAACAAGCACTTTAAACAGATTATGGCCAACCCAGCGTTCCGGGCGTCGCCCGCCGAGGCGCTACGCAGCGTGTTGCTCGCGCGCAAGGGCTGACCCTTCTACATTGCGTGACGCTGGTGCTGCCTCGAGCACGCCCCTCTACCCCGGACAGCCGGTGCCAGGCGACTGCCCCCATCGTGCCGCCATGTGCAGGCACAGTGCTCCGGCCGCAGCCGCTGCGCAGCGGGCAGGGCGTGCGCGCCAACAATACCGTGGTGGACGGCTGCAGCCATCGTCTGCGGCGTGTGCAGGACCACCACGGTCGCGTTTTCTCGTGTAAACAAACGAAGCGCAGCGAAAACAAGCACATCACCAGAGCCTCGGCGCAAATAGCGCTCTACATAGTCAATCCACGCACCCACGTACCGTGCGGAGCCTGCGCCACACCCATTGCCGTGCCCGCGACCCCGCCAGCGTGAACGATTCGCCCCCGGCACCATGGAACCCGCTCCCGCGCCGCTATCCGGCGAGTTTGCCTATGGTAAGCACGGCGAGTCCATGTACGATGACGAGACGCTCTTCCCAAGCTTACACAGTGACACGGAGCACGTGGTGAAGTTCGACGCCAACTCGCCCAACCTCATCAACCAGGCGTCCCTCCGGGCGCTCGCGGTGCAGTTGAGCTCGCCCGAGGTTATCGACTACAACCTCATCTGCGACTTTTTCCTCACGTACCGCATGTTTACCAACAGCGACGTGGTGCTCGACTTGCTTCTTACGCGGCTTGTGTGGTCATTGCAATACGCCAACTCCCGCAGCGAGGACAGCGTCAAGATCGGCAAGCTTGCCCTCTTGCGTACGTTTGTGGTGCTTCGCCACTGGCTTCTCAACTACTTTGTCGACGACTTTGACGACAACCACAAGTTGTGCGACCGCTTCTCCACCGCCATCAACAAGATCACCATCGAGTCGGGGTTGGTGTCACCCCACCAATTGTTCGAGGCCAAGATCCTTGGCGACCTCAAGGTGCACTGGGTCCTGCTCATCAACGAGTTCTGGAAGGCAGACATAGACCTTGAGCTTATCCACCCTGAAATCTTGCACTATAGTCTTCCCTTGAGCAGCGATATCAGCAACTTCAAGAAATTGTCCAAGAGCAACACCGAAATGTCCATTCACACCAATCCGTCCTACCGCCGATCAGCCATGCTCTCATTGTATGACCAGAAGGCTCACCACAAGTGCCTCATTCTCGATGACAATAACACCTCCGACGAGAACCCGCAACTCTCGATAAACAATCTTCTCTTGCTGCACAAGTCTTCCCGAGCATCTATTAATAACAAGCTTCTGAAGCTCCGCGTGAAGAATGCCCAGCCATTCAACCCGAGGGACAACGCTTTACAGCCACTGAATACAAACAGGCCCAACCGCATGGATCTCCAGGACTCATCCGTGGGATTGAAAAAAACCTCCAAGCATGAAACTTCTCCAAACGATTCTGCACCCTTGAACCTGTTTGCAGTTATAGAAACTCTCGCCCCAGTTGCATTGGAAGATACCGGCTTTTCTACGAATGGTAACGTCAAAATGCCCACCTCAAAAGTGATTAGCATCCAGCCTCCCACCCCCGTCAAGAAAATGGAATACACAGTGAAGGATATGCATGAGTCTTCTTCGCCACGACCACCCCCTCCACCTAACTTTGAAGACGGAGACGTTAGTAGAAGGGCATCAATAAAGAAGCTTGTGGACGGTTGGAAAAAGACTTTTAGCCACAAACCAACCTCCAGTTTAGGAGGAGAGGGCTCTCCTCGTGCACAGCCTCCTCATGACCACGAAATAAACCACGTGCTAAACACTGCTATCTCGGCTATGAGCGTGACCGAAGCCTCTAAACTCGACGGTCGCGTTGACGTCCTCAGCGCCAGAATCATCGACGAATTGGAGTACTTGGTAAGATATTATATTCAGAGCGACTCACCGTACAAGGATGCAATCACAGAGGCGAGTAATACGAGTCTTACAGATGGAGAGTACGACCGAGAGGATAAGATAGATACAAACTCTATCGATATAATGACCTCCCCGGCGAGAAAGCCAAGAATATCCAGCGCATCGCCTCAAACGCCGTTACAAGCTCAGATGCGGGACATCGACGACAGCAACGATGATGTGGATGTCAACGACATGTCGGAGTTGAACATGACCAAGATTGATAACCTAATCAACTACGAAGAAACAGGGAATTATGACAATATTCTTAGCGACCTGGAAGGAATGGAAGGTGGATTCATGACGACAGAGCGTGGGAATGAGTCTTTCCAAAACCCCGCCAGCATAAACTGGAACGACGAGAATATTGAACTCGACAACTCCGGCTCCCAGACGTTGGAGTCAACTGGCGAAATCACAGAAGCGGATGGAAGAGTGTTCATGACTCGGGCTAGTTCGGGATACGATGGTGGGTTTCCTGAACCTCAAATGTCAATGGACGAGGCAGGTGCGCAGATTCAGCTTTCTGACGGAAAGGAGAATGAGAACCCCAGCTCTGCACGTACTTCTCTTCATCAGCAACAGTCTCCATCAAAGCTTGAAGCGAGAGCCACTAGTTTCTACTTTGACGTAAGTTCTGAGTTACCGGTGGGTCTCAAGGAGCCTTCAGCCAGTCGCTCAGACCAGTCCTTGGCAACCACAATTTCTACTCCAAGCGATCTCACCCAATACGATGCCGACATTGCCGACTTGGGCATTGCCTTAAGTCCCCAATCGATGAAGGACAAGAACCCTCGCAAAATCAGCTTCCATGAGAGTACATTTAGCAACTCCAATAGTAATGGGAAGAGAGTCTCAATGTTTTCTCACTCGTCTAATTCAGTTTTCAAGAGAGACAGCAGGACCTCCGCAAGGTCCTACGTCAGTTATGACTCCGCACTCTCATTCTCACACGAACCCTATAAGCACAAGGTGGACGAGGAGAGCGACGCTTTCCTCAAAAAGAAAACTGGCTACAAAAACCTTCGGGACGTAGCTGCGGCGACCACGACCGATGAAGCAGCAATGTCTGAAATTCCGAGGAGGGCAAAGTCCACGAGCTCGAAGTTCTCGACGAGCTCCACCCATCACAGTGTGCGCATGAGCACCTTATATGCATTGACCAACTTACCCTTTAGTAACTACGCAGGCTCAATTACCTCAAGAAGCGGAACCGTGAAGAAAAATTCCATATTAAGAAATTCCAAGCTGCTGGATTTGGGTGACAGTTCCATTTTCTCGGTCGCTGTGAAGAGTAATCCGGGATCGACGCAATTCGACAATACCAACAAACATGATAGTTCCAATAATGCTTCCCTGGGCCACTCAGTGGCGATTCCCGGCATAAGCAATTACGTCTTGAAAGAGCTTGCCGCCATTCCGGATGAATCCTTCACCTTTAACGATCCTGTAAATTATGCATTGTTCAAGTTGGAGGGGAGGAATCAAGACCTGGAGGATTGCGAGGACACCGTTAGCATGGAAGAGGTGGACGACGACTATGGAGATGGAACCCAAGCAATGTTGGATGCGATAAACAATGCCAACACGGAAGATGCCATTGAGTATTCGAGCAGCGTGGGCGACTTCACGCAGGAAGCGCCATTGACGCCAGTGCGGAAGAAGGATATAAAGAGTGATTCTACCCCCATACACAACGAAAATGTGTTCATTTTCAACACAAACTATACCAACAGCACCTCCAACTCCAATGTTCTCCGCATCCAGAATAATAATCCATCACTGAGTCAAGCTGTCACGAAAACAGAAACAGAGAGTCCACCTCAGCAAAGTGTGATGTCACCAAGAATGATCTTGGAGGCTTACAACTTGTCCAATGATGGACTCACAGTGGAAAAGATCATGCAAAGTGGGTTGCATATATCCTTTGTGTTGAGTTACGACTCCCAAACACTCGCAGAGCACTTTAGCATTATTGAGAGGGATATCTTGCAGGATATTGACTGGCAAGAGTTGATTGAATTGAAGTGGAACAAAGAACTCCATCCCGTGAATAGCTGGCTCGAGATCATAGTGAATGAAGATTACTTCACAAAGAATAAAGGTGTCAATTTGGTGATCTCGCGCTTCAATTTAATGGTAAATTGGATTATATCCGAGATTTTGCTATCCAGAAGCGAGGAGGAGCGGATCAATATCATTTCAAGGTTCATCCACATTGCTCAGAACTGTCTCTTGCTCCAAAATTTCGCCACTTTGACTCAAATTATCTTGGCTTTGACATCAGAGAAGATTTTGAAATTGAAGGAGACGTGGAAGAACTTAGCACCGGGAGACATCTTGGTATTGAAAAACTTGGAGGACTTGACTTCTCCGTTGAAGAACTTCCTCAACCTTCGTTTGTGCATCAACCAAATCAAGCCATCCAAGGGGTGCATCCCCTTTGTGGGGTTGTATTTGTCTGACTTGATTTTTAATGCGGAGAGACCGACTTTTGCCAAAGGAGGTGCGCCAAGTGACCACGACGAGGACCGACTTATCAACTTCTCCAAGTTCCGCACATCGGTCCACATTGTGAAGTCATTATCGCAGTGTATTGAGTGGTCCACTCACTACAAGATAGACGTGGACAATGAGGTTTTGTCCAAGTGCTTGTACATTAAGTCTTTGGACGAAGACGAGATGAACTACTGCTTATCTCAAATCGTATAATGTAATATTACGAAAGCAACGCTGTGTGGTAGATGCTGTGGACACTGCTTATTGTGGAGGGTGTCTGCGCTTGCGTGGTGGTTGTGTGAGGTTGCACACCAATTAGCCTATTTGGGAAAGTGTGCATGACAGTGTACAGGATCCACGTACCTCGGCGAATCGACCGTAGCGACGACAAAAACTAGGAGATCGACATTGCTCCACACCAGCAACGGTGCGCGGGACGTGACCTAGTTCAATAACGTTGTTCCCCGCGGACGTAGATTTACACGCGCATATGGGCACCATGCTTGTGATTTCGGCACGCGATATGGGCTGTTGGGTACGAACCGAGGACGTGTGCGACCGAATTAGGCATGGTTGGCGAGTGGGCCACCCTCGGAATATGCAGCGCATGACCGGAAGTAAGGTACAACAAACGTGACAGAGGGGAATATATGCAGAATACTGCATCTGCTTTCACGCCATGCCGCGCAAAAGGTGGGCGGCCAAGATGATGTGCAGGTTAGTATGGGGTTTAATGCGTGCTAGGGCCTTGCAGCCTGCAGATATAGGTATATTACATACAGGATATAACTTCAGGCGGGTTTATATTTGAGCCAAGTGCTGTTATCTACAACGCTAACGAAGGGGCGACACGTACGGTTTTTCTGGGAAACGGGTCGCAAAATATTATCATCCTTGTATAGTGAGCATCTTCTGCGGACTCTGGAGACACGGTCCTGCAACTGTTCGCATTTCCATCCGACCGAGGCGCCGGCAAAATTCCTAGCCTCCATTGACAAAACTCATCTTCCTCCATCATGGCGAGAAGACAGAAAAAACCAGCGATCTGGCTCCTGGCGCTTGTGGCACTGACCGTGATTGCGGCAGGCTACAAGCTCTACACATACTACGCCGGCAGCAGCGGTGACGACAGCAAGAACAGGAAACTCTTGGGCACCAAGTATACCGACAAGCTGATAGCGCTCACGTTGCTGCATTCGGTGTTGAACCTGAAGTTGCCACTAAACGACATTTTGCTCAACTCGGAGAACGTGACTTTCATTCTTCCGCCCAACTTGTCGTTGGATGACTTGTCTCACAGCATCCATGGCGAGGAGGGCACCGAATACAACTTGCCGCGGACGCTTCTCAAGAACTACAAGTTGCTCAATTGCTCCAACTTGCAAGGGTACTATAACGTGCTTAAGAACTTGAAGCCGGACATGTTGATCGTGTGCGCCGACGACTTGGGCATTCTGATCATGCCCGGCGACTTGGGCCGCTTCATTCGCGAGATTATCACCATCAAGCAGGACCGTGACGACATTGTCTCCACCATCACTCCGCTCTTCCTCAAGTGAGCTCTAGACTAGAAACGAATATAGAACGAGAGCTGTGTACTCAATCCAAGCGCCACGGCAGACGACTCCGTCTACAGGCAATCGACCAAAGAGGCGAAATTGGGTCCTATCTATTGCGCTGGCAGCGTGAGCCACACGCAAGCCCCGCGGGCAGCCTTCGTCGCCGGCGGCTACCAGCCACGGGTGGATAACTTCTCGCGGTCGCCCAACAGGTCCACCGCCACACCAAACATGAGCTCGCCCAAGTCCGTGGAGTACTCCAATACCTTGGCCGGGTCCTGGTAGTGCGTGACGGCGTTGACAATGGCACGGGCCAACTTTTCGGGGTTCTTGGACTTGAAAATGCCCAGGCCCACAAACACGCCGTCGCAGCCCAATTGCATGCACAAGGCAGCGTCAGCCGGGGTGGCAACGCCGCCAGCGGCAAAGTTGACGACGGGGAAACGCCCGCCGCGAGCAAGAAGATCCTCAAGAACCGCCACAGGCACCCGCATGGCTTTGGCAGCCTCAGCCACCTTGGCTGTGTCATCCTTGATCTCCAACAATGCGGCGATCTCCTCCTGGATCTGCTTGATGTGCGACACCGCTTCCGAGATGTCGCCGGTGCCGGCCTCGCCCTTGGTGCGCAACATGGCCGCGCCCTCAGAAAGGCGGCGAAGGGCTTCACCGAGGTTCCTGGCTCCGCACACAAAAGGCACCTTGAACGGGGCCTTGTCAATGTGGTATTTCTTGTCGGCGGGCGTCAACACCTCCAGCTCGTCGATGTAGTCCACGCCAAGCGCCTCGAGCAACTGCGCCTCGACGCTGTGGCCGATACGGCACTTGGCCATCACGGGGATCAGGACGGTGTCCATGATCTGCTTGATCATGTGAGGATCCAGCATGCGGCACACCTGGCCCAGCGCCCGCATGTCTGCCGGGATGCGCTCGAGCGCCATGACGGCACAGGCGCCGGCCCGCTCTGCGATCTGAGCCTGCTCTGGCGTCACCACATCCATGATGACGCCGCCCTTCAACATCTGGGCCAATCCAGTCTTAACTTTCTCAGACATGCTCAATACTGTTTAATTGGGCTGCTATTGACACGGTGTTGGTGGTGGTCAAGTCGCTGATAAAATGACTCTGACCAGGATACCTTTTATAGCCCGTAAATGGAACAATACCTGCAGCACGTTCAATCCTGCATGCACTCTGTGAAATCTGGGGTTAGCGCTCCCCATGCGCTTGGCGGGCCCATTCTGGCGCCCTGTTTCACTTGACAGTCAGTAGCGGCTCCCCAGGTATCGCCACTCGCCATACACCTGCGAAAAGAGCTTGAAGCGATGAAAAGCATTGCTCTGAGCCTATTCGACGCTCGAGTTTCCGCTAGCCGTTTATGCGGCAAGCGCGTAATTATCATGCGCGACCACAACGGTGGGGGAGCCGCACACCAAGAAAACCGGTGCTTCGCATTGACTCATCACGTTGCTGGCGGCGGCCGCGACCCGGTGACTCTGCCACGCCCGCGCACGCACGTCGCCCCACCCGTGCACGCCGCCCAGCCTGCTTGGCGCGCCGCCGATAGCCGGCGCCCCGCTTGACTCTGCCAGACGGTGCAGGAATGACACATCGTCTGCCTGCAGGCCCAACGAGCAGATAAACCACGACTTGGAGGAGGAGGCCCACGGCACCATGACGGCCACCAAGATTGTGGGCGTGCTTGCCCTCCAAGGGGCGTTCATCGAACATATCCACATGCTCGAGCGGGCGCTGGAGGGTCTTGACGCGCAGTTCGAGTTCACCGAGGTGCGCACCCAGGCGCAGCTCGAGCAGTGCGCCGCCCTCGTGATCCCGGGCGGCGAGAGCACCACCATGTCGCTCGTGGCCGAGAGGACAAACTTACTTGAGCCGTTGAAGCGGTTCGTGGCGTCGGGGCGGCCGGTGTGGGGCACCTGTGCCGGTCTCATCTTCCTTGCCCGCCAGTTGGCCAACGGCAAGCCAGGCCAGCAGGTGCTTGGGGGACTTGACGTTCAGGTCAAGCGCAACGCTTTTGGGCGCCAGCTTGACTCGTTCGAGGCGCCCATCGACTTTTCGTCCTTCATACCAGGCGTAGCTGACTTCCCTACCGTGTTCATTCGGGCGCCGGTGGTTAGTGCCGTGCTCACCGAGCTCCACAAACCCGCGCCCGACGACGTCATTGTGGCGTCCACTGACTACGTGAACCCTGCACCCGTCGAGATACTCAGCGCTTTGGACAGCGGCTTGGTCGTCGCCGTGCGCCAGGGCAACAAGTTGGGCACTTCCTTCCACCCAGAGCTCGCCGACGACGTGCGGTTCCACCGCTGGTTCCTCACCGACTTTGTGTTGGCATGAGACTACGATAGAGATGTAAATAGCCACAGAAACGCTGCTGAATGTAGTTCCACGGCCATAGTCGTGCACGCACCAAATCAGCATAGCGTCGTGCTGCTGGTCCCCATCCTTTACCCCAACGCAGTTTGGCCAGCGGCGATGCAGCATGCTCGAATGTCCAACAGCCGGTCCCGCCCGCTGCCTCTGAAGCGACCACCGCCACTTGCTTCACCCAATGGCTCCGCGGCCCCCTCCGCTGGCTCGCGGCCGCTGCCCACCACGAAGGACGCCTCCACCTCCGACAGCATCCCCTACCGCATGTCTGCTCACCAGTCGACCATGACGGTGGGCCGCAGCAGCTCCAGCACCACTATGCGGCCGCTCGGCGGGCGCCGGGACTTGGGCTCGCGCACGAGCGAGAACACGATAACCGTGGGGCGGCACCGCATGGAGACAGAGCCGTCCCTGTTTGGGCCCCCAGCGCCCGGCACCATGCGCTCGGTATCGTACAACGATGTCGACCCGATGTTGGCCATCCAGCTCACTGTGTGGTTCCACGAGCTCCGCACCTCCACCGAGGACGTGCTCGTGAACCTCGCGGCGCTTCCTGGGGCCGCAGAGGGCGATATCTACGAGCTCGAGCCCGTGTTGCGGGACAAGCCACAGCGCGCACGCAAGTTGGTGTTTGCCCTTAAGAACAGTGCCGCCATTTCGGGCGACGCGCCGGGCGCGGGCGCCGCGGGCGCTGCCGGTGCAGCAGGACTGAAGTCCAAAATCAACTACCAGATCTCCTTGCTCGCCACTCCTTTGCAACAGCTTTTGGACTTGCCGCCACGGGGTTCGGTCCAGCTCCGCCGCGTGGTAAACGTGGAGGCAGTGGAGGCTGAGACGGTGGAAATATTCATCAAGGATGTGAATTTGGCTCGCGACTCCATGTGGATGCTCTCGTCGTCGCTCGTCGGTACCTCAGTGTATCGAAGCAAGCGAATCAGCTTCCTCCAGAATAGGACAGGAACTGTCAACGCAGTGTACCGAGGCGGCAAGAAGATTTTCTCAGCTCTTGTGACGAAAAAGACCAAGGTGGTGTTTAGATCCCAAAGTTCCCGGTTGATATTCTTGGTCCAGCTCCTGCGGGAGATGTGGCACTTCGAAGAGAGCGGCGAAATCATGTTCCACAAGTTGGTTAACACGTTGTTCCCCAAGATCTTCAAAAAATGGAGAGACAAGGATACGCACCACTACATCACTATCATCCTCTTTTCCAGTGTCGACTTAACTAACATCCCCTGGACCGCACTTGGACATGGCGAGCGCCCCAACCAAGTGAAGGACTACTTCCGCGTCGTGGTGGACCAGGTCAATGTTTTCCACTGGGATCGCATTATGGCAAACCTTAGACTAGAATTTGCCAACTTCAAGCGCGATATCTTGCTCAACAAGGTTAACGAAAAGGGAAAGAATGCCTTCAACATGGAGGGCGAGACACTTCCCGCTGTGAAAGGTAACGCACTAGAGGCAGTGAACCTTGCTCTTTCGCTTGTCAGTAACCGATTCAACAATACAGACTTGAAGCACTCATTGACTCATTTCATTCTCATTACTCCCGGGACGGGGATTTTCGATGTTGACTACAACTTGCTCTATGAGACGTCAAGAAAGATGGCGTCTTTAGACAGCGCCCTCGACATTGTATGTTTGAGCCAACCTCCTTTGCATATCGTGCCTTTGTTGAGATACAAAGATACAACCAACAATGGCAAGCGCAGTTACTGCGTACCTACTTGGTGTGATATTTCCTTCTTTAAGGATCTGAACATAACTAGTGACCAGTGGATTCCTCGCTGCAAGATCTACGAACTTCAAATGATGGGGGTCATGGAGAATGAGGTGCATGATGTTCAGATTGAGCGATTCCAAATGAGCAAGATTTCAAAGTCGGTGCTCAGTGCAATGGAAGAATATGACCAAAACATCTTTAAATCTGTCGCCAAAATGGAAACCAAGGAGAAAGGCTCCATAGTACCGGCTCAAAGAGGAACCCCTTTTCGAATTCCCCAGCTCAAGACCCCGCTAGGGAATGACTCTCCATTTGCCTTGATGGTGACCAAGAGGAACGGCGGCCGCCCTCTTGTGCCCACTGCGACCCCGCTACGAATTGATACAGCGACTACTACGTCCGCTGTTTTGGGCACGGTAACTACCCAGGGTCCCCAAAATTCGGCTTTATCAACACTTTACACGTTGAACAAGGGCTCTGAAGTGAAGCAACGGAAGTTTTCCCTTGGAACTGCTTCGCTTCGTAGTATTGGATCCGGTACAAAGGAGGCTGCGCAAAATAACAAAATCAGACATGTGGAGTCCATGAACTTGATGAGTCCTAGAGTGATTAGAAAGGAGGACATATTCAAATCATCCAAAGAAGTTGAGGAGCCATTGACGCCTGTCATGAAGAGAGAAAACAGTGACATCCCCACTTCGAATAGTCGGCGAAGCACAAGTAAACTGGCCACTGTGGAAGTTGAGCAAGATTCTCCTAATCTCTTGTGGAATGAAGTGCTCAATCCTTCAAAGGAGCTCCATAGCGATGTACTACCGTTTCTTCGTCTCAGCAGATGGAACGATGTATTTCCGTCAAACATTAGAAGGCAGGAGGTTAAATGGCGCTCGCTACAGTCACCTGCCGCGCTCCCCATCACCGTACCTGTGTTTCCGTCAAAGCACGAACTTGATCTTGACTACACGGTGCAAACTTATGCCGTGATATTGAATTCCGAAAACGACTGGGAAATCAACACTACTCATGACCTCTTGCGTGAAATGATTCAGTTAAGATTGCTTCTAGGGTTTCAAATTTGTGAAGGTGACAGGGTTGTGAAGCTAGAAGAAGAGCGCAAAGTCCCCGGCGGCCTAATTAAATATTACCCTGCTCAAAATGCGGTGGGCTCAAAAATTTATCTTTCACTTTTTGATGAGATTCACAGACTCTTTTGGGATTACAATGGAACAATTCATGTTCACATGTATCGCAAGAGAGAGCAAAGTTTTTCAAAGTCAAAGTTCGGAGTTCACAACTTCAATGAGATGGACTACACTCCCTTAGTGAGAACAAGATACTCGGAAGAATTCACAACCACGAAAGCAAACTTTGTTGACTTCAAGCCAAAAAGTTACAATTGGAACCAGTTCGATCAATTACTCGCGGGATATGATGATGCAATGCCCGATGAAAGTAAGGATTTCTTCAAAATGAAGTTTGTGGTTGTACCCGCTGAAATTCCAAAGAATGCTTTCTTCATCTTGAACGAGAACTTGACAGATGAAGAAATTAGAGTGGAAGGTTTACGGAAGTTGATTGCATTGATTGAGAAAGATCGTGTCGTCAAAGATGACAAAGGAGAGAAGAAAAAAACAAGCGAGGTCCTCCCAGAGATTAACTTCTACACTGGCAACTTGTACGACTTTTTGAATGGTCAAGCTGAGCTCTCTGACATGACAGGGTATCAAATGCAGAACTCATTGATGCTATCGGAGAATATGCGCTTTTCAAAGAGTATTAAGCTAGCAGAGCTTGCACAAGAGATGCAGGGACCTAATGGCTTGCGCATGGTGGATCGGACGTGGCACTTCACGACTCATATGCATTGCTTTGTTGGCAGTGAGTTTGTGAGTTGGTTATTCGATTGCTTTGAAGACATCGAGGATAGGGATGACGCTTTGCGCTATGGGCAAACGTTAATGAACCGAGGTTTGTTTAAGCACGTCGAAAGTCGCCACGGCTTTTTAGACGGTCACTACTTTTATGAATTCAGCGATGAGTATCTCGATAAAAGTGCCAAGCAGTCCAGCTCAAGGTGGTTTAGGAGAAAAAAGCCCTTGGACCCTCAATCGGCTGCTATACGAAACCCTTCGGATTCAGATTCCACCAAGTCGCCACTAGTGGTGCCACAGGAGAACTTAGAGCTCAGGAAGATAGTGAGCGGGCAGCAGTTCAACACCGATTCCGAAAATTCCTCGATAATAGAGCAATCGACCAAGCCAAAGATGAAGCGGTTTGTATTGAGCAGAATGGTGAAGTACAATTGTGACCCCACCAAAAAGTCTTTCCGCCCTGAGATCATGAAAGTTCATTACGATAGAGTACACAACCCCGAGCACTGCTATCACATCCGACTTCAGTGGTTAAATGTCACCTCCAAGCTTATTGATGAGACAGTGAATAATTGGTCGCGACTCTGCGAGAGACACGGACTCAAATTAGTTGAAACACCATGGAAAGAGCTCTGCGAGATTCCGCAGCTCAATCCCTTCCACTCCTCCGTCGAGTTGCTGCTCGTAATAGACCCTTGGACTGACCCTGAATTTGCTGACCTCAGCATTTTACGCGAGAACAAATTCTACTACCACTTGTACTTATTGCACAAGTCAGGTTTCTTGCTAGACAACAGAGCAGCAGTATATTTCCAGAGAGAAACGATTGACATTTCGTACAGCTGGGGCAGACCAAGTTTCAGATACGCTCAATTCATCCATAAATCTGGAACATACATCATAGAGCTCCGGGACGATGGAGATTTCTTCTTAGCACCTAACAATATCCACATAACCCGCATGAATAGTGCACTTTCGACCACTACCGATCATGACATCAACCTAAAGAACGCGGCCGCTGTCAACTCACAAAAAGTGATGTTAGGTTTCCGGGCAAAAATTTCGAATGTGCAAGAGCTCGGTGCCATTTTCAGAGAGGCAAAGGATATGTGGGGAAAGAACTCCCACGAACTTCTTGTATAATAGATTACGATTAATGCGACATGACTATATTGAGGCTATTTAGTTGGCGACTCTCTCTGCAATTTTGATCGTGTCCGCCAAAACGCCGTGGGCAGTCACTTCAGCACCGGCGCCTGCACCTTGGATGATCAAGGGGTTGGGGTATCTCTCAGTCTTGATGGACACAACATTGTCGCTACCCTTCAACGAGGCAAAGGGGTGGTCAAAACCGTACTTTCTAATGCCGACAGACGCCTTCTTGGTGGTGAGATCGACTTCGCCGACGAAACGTAACACTTTCTTCTCTGCGAGAGCCTCATCCTTGAGCTTCTGGATTTCGTGGTCGAACTCAGGCAACTTCTCCAAGTACTCTGTCGCGCTGGACACGGACTCCAACTGCTTGGGAATGAGAGAGTCAACGGGGAAAGAAGTCGGGGACTCGACCTCCAAGCCGGCAATTCTGGCCAAAATGGTTACCTTCCTTGCCACGTCC
Organism: [Candida] ascalaphidarum; assembly: GCA_030674335.1. Classification (NCBI taxonomy): domain Eukaryota; kingdom Fungi; phylum Ascomycota; class Pichiomycetes; order Serinales; family Debaryomycetaceae; species [Candida] ascalaphidarum. Next base: position 46,859 of record JAKTYC010000015.1, read on the forward strand.
ATTCCGTTCAAGTCATCTCTGGGATCGGGCTCGGTGTAGCCCAATTCCTTGGCGACCTTGACCACATCAGAGAACTTGGTGTCGACGCTGGGGTCTGGCGTAGAGAAGCTGTTGAAGATGTATGACAAGGTACCAGACAAAATGCCCTCCACCTTGACCACCTTGTCACCGGTAGAGACGAGGTCTCTAAGTGGGCCAATGATGGGCAACCCGGCACCCACCGTGGCCTCGTGGTAGACCAAACCGCGAGAATCACTGCCCTGGTCAGCGAAAATTTCGTTCCAGGCCTTCAACTCGGAGGAGAAAGCCTTCTTGTTGGGTGTGGCAATGGAAATGCCCTCCTTCACGAACGTGGGGTAGTAGTCAGCGATGGACGCGTTCGACGTATTGTCGACGAGAATGGTTGGTCTGGCAGCACTCTTCAAAAATTTGACCAACTCCGGCAAGCTCAACACTGGCAGCACCGCTGTTGAGGTCTTGTAGTTGGCCAAGTCGACGGCCTGGTGGTCGGCGGTGAAGAGGGCTTCCTTGGACGAGCGAGCCAAGTACACCACCTTGAAAGAAATGTGGCTGTGGAGGCCCTTCAACTGGCTGATGAAGGCCGAGCCGACGACGCCGGATCCGATGATGGCAACATTGACACTCTTGACCATGGCAACGATTTGTAGAGAAGAAGAAGGTCCACAGTTCTCACCACGCCACGATGCCGGTACCGGCTAACGCATGCAGGATACTTCCCCAGTGCCAGCAGCCGGCACCTACGTAAGCCATGCAAAGTCTATATTCTACCAAATGCAAGCCGCCGCCGCAGCAATAGCAGCAACTATTGCTCCGAGATGGGGCGCCAATCCGGCGGCGGAACCTTTTTTTCTTGTGATGTCGGTGCCGTTGACAATGTACATGCGCTCTGTCAATGGCTGCGGCATGATACCGTGGGCGGCTAAGCGCGCAAAGTCCCACTCCATGGTGTTCTCCGTCTTGAAACACCAGAAAATCCACCCCTGAGTGCGGTTATATTGGTCGAGCTGCATCTCGATGTACTTGCGAGTGTCGACCTTTTGGCGCTTGGACCAGTTTTGCCAATCCACCCACTTGGTGCAATTGCCAATTTTCTTGTTGTTGTAAGGGCGCTCACCGGCGTAGCGGGCACCGAGTCCCACACCATTGAGCCACGGGGAGCAGTCTGTGAGGGCGGCCAGCCACTCGCCCACAATGGCAGGATGCACCTTCAATTCCTCCTCTACGCCCGACGCGTAGCTCTTAATGCTGTTGAGGTGCTGGGCCACACTCTGGTTGAGCCCGGGAACGGTGAAAACCTCATAGTGGTGGTGGTCGATCAAGATATTGGACACATCGACCGTTCGGTTGCCCACGCGGTGCGGCCCGGTGCGGTTCAAGAAAGCATCCCAGTGACCTAGTGGCTGGAATGCCTCCTGAAACACGATAGTGTAATTAACCGCCATGGTGTCACGAGCATCGGCGTAGGTCTGCTTGTAGAAGTCTGTGATTTTGGTGAGGGACTCTATAGGGGCAAGGGGCTCGTTGAGAACTTCGATGCCCAAGAGAGTGCCCTTCCATGCAGTAGCATTGGCACCACCATACCGCTGGTACATCTGGCGCAATACACGCCGTGTGTGGTCGACGTTGGACGTGCGATTGAGCCACCCGGGGTGGCCAATGTCGCGGAAACCCGAGTTGTCAAACCCGTTCTGCGACCCGGGTGCGCCGTGGAGGTCGATGAGCACCTTCAACCCGTAATGACGTGCCCACCCAAGCGCCTTGTCGACCCTGTCGGCGGCACCCATAACGTAAGGATCGCCCGGAAGCGGCTCGTACGCCCAGTAGCCGACTGGAATGCGCACCATGTTCAAGCCGTGGCCGGCGATGCGCTCAAAGTCCAGCTCATTATAGAAGGTGTCCCAATGCTGTTCAAGCCGCCGCGTAGCCTCCTTCCGCCCGAGCTTCTGGCACAAGTGGTACTCGTCCACGGGAATGCTGCCATTGCCGGCGGTGCTGTTGAAGAGCAGCGGGGTGATGTACGGCTCAAGCACGAGCCACCCGCCAAGTGCGACACCGTTGTAGCGGAAGCTGCGACTGTCGTGCTCCGGCTGCACCACTGCGGCGACCGTGCTCCACAACCAGAACCAGAACCACCACGACATGCAAGGAGGAAAGCAGTTGCAGCCGCGCCTCACGTCAACACCAGAGTGTGCACGTGACCGCGATGACATCACACACTGTGCAGGGCAGCGGCTCATGGCCCCCGCCGAGATGGGCCTACGCCGGGGCCACGCCGGGGCCCCTTCCCGACATGGGCGGGTGTGCCGCCAGCGTCGAGGACGCCTACTGTTGCCATCATGCTTCTGCAATCTCCGCGCGTGCGCGGCACTGTCTATGTACAGCGGGTCCGAGCGGGTGCTCGAGTGACGTACCCCTCGGGCGCCTAGTCGAGATCCTCCTCGGGCTGGACCTGGGCTGCAGCGGCAGCAGACCCAGCGGCACCGGCGGCCGCACCCTGGCCCAAGATGTTGGTCACCGCGGCGGGCGGCTGGATCGCGATCATCATCACCACGATCTCGTACACGTCCTCCGGCACCGAGCGCTGGTAGATGCCCAAGATGTCGGTGGGGTTTGGGTACACTGCCAACGCCTTGTAGAAGCAGAGCGCAGCCTCGATCTTCTTGTCGGGCAACGTGGCCAACTGCTCGCCGAGAGCCACCTGCTGCATGAAGAAGTTCTCCTTCTCCGACAACTCGGTCGGGATCGGGTTCTCCTCCAAGTCGCGCACGAGCGCCTGCTTGATGGTGTCGCGCTGGCTCTTCTTCTCCTCGGCCTCCTCCTTGGCGGCGGCCTTCTGCTGCTTCACAGCCTTCTTCTTCAACAGACGGCGGAACTGCGGCGAGTTCCGGCGGTTGTAGTCGAAGTAGACGGCGTACGCCACGGCAGCGGACGCGCACACGGCGCTGATCGTCATAAACTTGCCCATGCTGCTTTTGACAGGGCAGTGACGGCTAGCAATCGTCTGAAAAATTTTCGAGTCACGTGACCGAGTGCTTGCGGGCGTGGTGGGGGGCAGCCGGGGACGGGCGCGGACACAGTGCGAACGCAGCGCCGGCGGGTGCACCGCGGGCTGGGGCTGGGGCAGACCATTGTCCCGCATTTTTTTTGTGCCCCAAGATTGGCTCTTTAGCGAGCCACATAGAGAACTGCTCCCAGCCTGTTGCACTGCGCCGCTTCACCGGCACTACTTTGGTGCCAGGGCCGGGCCTACCGCGGCACCAGCCGTCCCCCACCATGAGGTACTGTACCTGCATACACTCCAGAGTTACACAAAGTGAATTTTCATCCTGATTGGCTTCTCGCGCTAACCTCGACCGCATCTCTCAGCGAGCACACAATCATGGCCGAGCTTCCTGACTCCACGCACAAGTGGCCGCGGCCGTTTGGCAACTTGACCAATGCGCTGGCGTACCCTGCATTCACTCCCGTGGACACCAAGAAGCAGACGGGGCAGGTGTTCCGCTTCACCTTCTACACCACCGTCGGTGCCTACGCGTGGTTGTACTTGTGGAGGCGCACCACATTCAAGGTGGGCTTGCCCGCGACGGTGATCGCATTCGCCACGGTGGCGACGGGCGTGAAGGGCACGGTGACCAACTTGCGCGAGAAGAACGACGGGTGGAACACCTTCTGGGGTGTTGGTGCCGGCAACGCCGCCGTGTTGAGCGCCGGCTTCAAGAGCATGCCCGCCAAACACAAGATCATGACGGGTGTGACGGGCGCGGCGTTGACGGCGCTCGTGGACCACTGGCTGTGGTCGCAGTCGGCGTCGTTTGCCGGCAGGGACACCAAGCACGTTGGCGCCAACACCGGCGAGGAGTTGCCGCGCCAACAGTTCTGGGACGTTTGGCGCAGACGCCCGTTGTCGCAGACGGTTGAGGAGTTGGGCGTGGGCAGAGGCATCTTGAAGCCATAACGATTATGCATTATATATACAGGTCTCAGTCTCGGGTAGTCAAACGATCTTGTACGGGTAGTCCAACGTCTTGGTGGTCTTCAACTTCCACAACTTCTTCTTCTTCTTCGTGGTGACGTGCTCGGCAAATACCTCGTCGCAGTACGCCTTCTTCCACTTGCGGATGAAGGTGGGGTCCCACAACTCGCTGGCAATGCCCAAGTCCTTGCAGCACCGCATCAACGCGTTGCTCTTGCACCCCTCCAACGCCGTCGTCACCTTCTCGTCCCCGCCAAAGTAGTCCTGCTCCCCGCGCGCTACAGACACAAGGCGCCCGTGGCAGATGAGCGCGTACTCCCGCGAGATCTGCTTCGGCGTAATCAACGTCTCCGTGCGCGGCGCAAGGCCCCACCCGCCAGGACCAAACGCCCGGTTCAAGATGCGCCGGTACTTGATCTCGGGAAGGTACAACAAACCGTCCGGTTTTATTTCAATGTCGCCGCTGTCGATCGGCGCCAACAACACCTCCGTGATCTTGTCGGAGAAGGGCTCGGCTCCCAACCCGTGAAACAGCTCCAGCCAGTTGTGGCCGCCAGCAGGCGACGGCGGCACGTCTCCAAACGACGTTACTGTCGCTCCCCCGCTCTCTGCGGCGCTGCTGCTGCTGCTGGTGTTGCTGCTGGAGGCACCGCCAGTAGCTGCCTTCGTGGCGTACGCAGGACGCGCCAACGGCTTTGTTGATATACTGTAGGCACACCGCACGCTAGCACGCACTCCCTGGGCGGCGCTGAGCGCCGCTGCTCTAGCAATTGCGCTCCGAAGTCCAAGCATAACTAACAGTGTCAATGTGTGCGAACGGGCGATAACATCGTGGACTGCATATAGTTCAGCCCTGGCCAGGGCCTAAACCCACGGTAGCAAGTCCATCGATCGGGGCACAGGGTTCAAACCGATCTCGATGGGGCTGGTAATGTCGATCCGCCTCGTACCCCGTCGCATGGGCGTTTTTCGCCTCAACTGGGAAGCCACTATTTTTAGAGCCACACTGACAGGAATTCCGCAGCGCAGAAGTTTAATGGATAAAATTATCACCAACTGCCGCAGGGCCGTCACTGCGTCGTATATTTAGTGGCCGCAATCCAAACGCCCAGCCGCCTCCATTGGGACTTCCTGCACGCTTTGGGTATGCATACCCCCCGAGAAAACTATTTATACATCTCTTCCGGCACTACACTGGTCGTAAAGAAGGTCGTTATCTATATGCGGGTCATGCTGCCGGGTGCTCGATTCGTTGCACATACTCATAATCGTACAAAGGCTTGCGAAGTGGTGGCCCCATGGCAAAGTGGGATGTGAGTTGGTTGTACTCGGCGCTGCTGCTGAGGTTGAAGATGGAGTGACTAAAGGTATGGTCCATCATAAACACTTTTTCGTTTTCATGCATCTGGGTGTGCTTGTGGGTGAGATAGTACTCGGTCAAGAGGGCGTCATCCAGCTCAAGCAACCGCACCTTGTCCTCCTCCGTCAACATGCGGAGCGCCCTGGATACCTTCTTTTTGTTGAGCTTTCCGCTGCTCTTGCGCCACTTGGACCCTTCAAACATAAACTCCACCTTGTCATGGTGCACCCAGAGTCGGAGACACGGCACATAAAAGTAGTCGTCATAATAGTACTGCGTGGTGCCCTTTTTGTACTCATACTTCAACATGCCCATGATGTCGTTGGGCACGTACACAGGCACTCCGCTGAGCATGCTGTACCGGATGGGACTAATCTTCTCGAGGTCGAGCCAGTGCTTACGACGGTCCATATAGAGTTCCACTGACTCCCCCTTGGCCACCTGTGACTTGACGTACTTGCTGTATTGCGCTGGCGGGGCCTCCGAATTGCGCCCAATACCCGTGATATCAATGTACGTGCCCGTGTCCACGTCGATGAAGCGGGCATCTATGTGGTTGTCCTTGAAGGCCATGTCACGGTGGTGCACGTACGTGGAGCAGTCAACCAAGTACTTGCCGAAACCCTCGTTGACATCCTCCACCACCAACGTCATGTTGAAATCGCGGGCTAGGCGGTTCAATTCCGACAGGGGCATTTGAATGTCAATATCAATGTCGAAAGGGAACATCAAGCCGTTCCAGAACCAGCCGAGAAGCGGCCCGTGTGCGATCCACAGCACGATTCCCTTGTGCTGGGCAAAGCGGAACCAATTGCGAAGAAGACGCTCCAAGATAATTTGCTCGCGGATCTCCATTTGGTCCGCAGTGTATCCTGGGCGCAAGTACTTCATGGCGCCGTTAAAGAAGCGCCATTCATAGTGCCAGCCGTTGTCTCGGTTCTCCTTGTCCTTTAGCAATGTCGCCAACTTATAATAGGTGTGTTCATCCTTGACTGCGGTGTCGTTGGCGGCGCGAAGTCCACGGTAATGGTTAAGCTCGCGGCGAGAGAGTCTGGAGCGGTCTACCTCATCCCAATCAAACTTGAGCTCATCAGTGACAAGTGAGCGCAAGTGCAGAAGGCGCTGTTCATACTCCTCAAGCTGCTGGTGCACATCGACGGGACTGTAATGGAACGCAGACGCCTCAAGGCGCACCTCACGCGAGATGTTAGTGTGCACCATTTCCTGCGTCATGCCTTTGGGCACCACGCCATGGATGTCGTCTTCGGGCTCGAGCGGGCGCGCAGGCACGGCCGACTGAAGCGCAGCAAACTCGGCCACGGGATCAAGCCGCACCGCAGGATCACTGACCGAGGCATTGTGGTGCTCAAGATACTCATCAAAGAGGTCCAGGCGCACAATGCGCTCCTTGTGGCCCACCTGCACCTCATAGGTGCCGGTCTCGGTGAGAAACACAATCAGCAACGGCACCTCCTGGAACGCGAGCAAGTACAGCTTGCCTTGCATCATAGCGGGCCGGTGTGGCGCCTTGTTCATGGGCGAGTGTTGCACCACAAACCCGGGGAGGTAGTCTTTGGAAGGGAATCCCGTACGGGCCAAATCCTCTCGAGACAAGTCAGCGAGGTTAATGCAGAAGTCTGGCCGTTTCGTAGGCTTGGACACCTTCTCCTGCAACCACACACAGCTCATTTTCTCGTCGTTGGGTTTGGCAAGCTCCTCGTTGAGCATGGTGAGGTCAACCCAGTCCAGCCACTCGAATGGCACGATCACCTTGTGGTCGAGGGCCCGCTCGTTGCCGGGGTTGTGCTGCTCGAACCGGCGCCGGATGGCGTCGAGATAAACCGCAAGCGTGAAACGCGGGTCATAAAAGAGCGTCGGCCGCTGCGCCCACAGCTGGGGGTACTCCTCGCCACGGACAAAGTCCTCTGGAGCCACGGTGATGGCCGGCGCGGTGATGCCAGTGTCAGCGAGCCAGAACCGGTCCTTTTCTGTCTCCACTTTGTTGAGGAGGTACAGCACCTTTTCGCGCAGCGCTAGCTGCTCGTACGGCGCTTCAGGCGAGAAGTGGACCTGATCGTCAGTGACATACAGCACGGTGTTAAGCCGGGCGGCTGCGCCTTCATACAACTCGTTCTCTTTTTCGAAAAATACCTTGGCAAAGTATAGCGCGTTCACTACTAGCACCACGTAGAACACCATGCGCACCGTATGCTCTGCGCGAGCACCGGATATGGGCTTCCACATTGGCGTGCTAGGGTGGTGGAGAATGAGACGGATTAGTCGTGTGATGCGATGACCGCGCTATATAGAGGTCGAGATACGAGCGCGACACAAAAAAAATGTGTCGCCGCAGCGGCCGGATTGTTCTCACCTATGTGTAGGACGACGCCAAAGCCCTGCGGTGCCGCGTCGTCGTGCAGCCTATCTGCGGATTTGGCTGCAGCGACCCCCGCGCGAAGTGGGGGACTGGTGTCCATCGGGCTTCGGATCGAATACCTAGTGGAGAATTTTGGTTCCGGCTACAGCAGGTCCCGGCAACGTCGGGCACGCGAAAAGTTGCCGCCGTGCGCGGAACTTTAAGTGCTCCTCGGCACACTGTCCCTGTTGGTGAAGAAGCAGATGAGCCTGGTCTGAAAGCTACTGTGCCCCACATCGTCTGCGAGCACTATCTCGCATGACTTCGCCCCCACCCCTGCAGTGTGCCTGCAAGTCGTGCACATAAGTGGCATCTGCGCAGCTAAATGTTCGTTAGCGGCACACGAGCCATGTCTACTTTGCAGCTCGATTGAATTTCTATTCTTTGCTCGTTACTCGTATGCCTCGTGGCTCCCTTCGTATCGCGCAGGCTCGGGATGCATGGGGCCCTGCGCGCTCATAGCCGCGACAAGCGCAGCCCAGCTATCGTCTGCCGACACCTCTGCTGGGTCCCGTGGGGGACCCAAGTCAGCCATCAGACCCACCGAGCCCTCAGTAGTGTAAAGCACCGCCATCTCTTTCCGGTGCATTTCTGTAGCGTGACGCGTTGCATAGTACTCGAGAAGCACGTCCTCATTATCCTCAAGCAACCTCACCAACTGCTCATCGGTCATGTCCCGCACGAGGGCGATCAACAGATTGGCATTCACCCGCCCGCGCCGATCACGGTACTTTTTGGTCTCAAACACAGTATCGAAATGGCTATGATGTACCCAAAGGCGAATGCTCTCCACGTAGTAGTACCCCGACATTTCGTAACTTTTGATTGTCTCTCCAAATTGCAGCCGTAAAATATCGTCAAAGCGGCTAGGCAAATACACAGGCACTCCGTTCATCATGCTGCGGCGCAAAGGTGCAAGTTCGTTGTGCGCGTAAAAGAACCGCTGGTTACTGTTGAATACAGTCCGCATTCGGCCCTGTGCCGCGTCGGTCTGAAGCTGCTTATGGAATTGCGCCGGCACTTCTTCGTCGCTGGCAGCAATGGCGACAATATCCACGTAAAGTCCGGTGTTGATATCAGTGAAGCGAGCGTCGATCTGGTTTTTGGTATTAATCTTGGCGCGGCGATGCAAGAATGGCAGGCAGTCGAAAAAGTAGCGCCCAAGACCTTCAGAAGTGTCCTCAATAACCAAAGTCTGATTATAATTCTTGGACATGCGAACGAGCTCTTTGATGGGCATGTGTACCACCAAATTCTCATCGAATGGTGCCAACATACCGTTCCAGTACCACGACATCAACGTGGAGTGAGCAGGCCACGACAAAAAGCCCTTTTCATTGGCGAACTTGAACCAGTTACGAACCAAATGGTCCCGCATGGCCGTACGCCGGACGGCGTTCACACCAGGGCGCCTCTGCGGTCGGTCAGTCATGCCAACGGAGCCACCAAAGAAGCTCCAGTCAAAGTGCTTCCCGATTTCGTTCTTTTTTGTGTCCTTCTTAAGGCGAGCATTTCTAAAGTACACCGTCTCACGCTTGGGAACAGTGTTGTTCATGTACTGCAAACTGTCAAAGTAGAGCTTGTCCTGTCTGTCGAGACGCAAGCGATCAACATCCAATCTGTTGAATGCAATCTCGTCTGTGAGCAACGAATCAAGGTTGCGCATACGAAGCTGGTACTGGTACATTTCGGCGTTGACAGCTTCTGTATGATGATGAAAAGCATCCACGTCCACTGCCAACTCGGGCTCGTGGCGTGAGACACCCCAGTGGTCCTGAGTGTCGATGGTGCCTTGGGGTTCCACCAGCGCAGCCAAGCTGGCGAGCTCGAGTGAGGGATCAACGGTAGTGATGCCGTGCACGGGGTGCTTGTTCCTGTCAACAAACGCCCGGAGCAATGAGCTGCTCATGCGCTCCTTGTGTGACACCTTGGCCTCGTAGGTGCCGTTGTGCGTAAGGAACACGAGCCGGAGAGGGTTGGGGGCATATGTGAGCAAGTAGCTTCTGGACTCGAGAATGCGTACCAGCTCGGTGGCCTTATTGATGGGCGATTTTTTCACCACGAAGCCGGGGAGATAGTCCACGGAGGTGATGTTGATGTCGGCAAGGTCTTGTGCCGTGAGCTTGTTGGCGTCCACGCAGAAGTTGGGGTCCTTGGCCGGGCTCTTGTGGCCTCGCACAAGTTGGCGGCACCCCTGCTTCTCGTGCTGGTAGATTGCGGCATTGAGCACGGTCATGTCGACCCAGTCCGACCAGTGGAAAGGTACTGCCACGGTGGACGCGTTGTTTTCGTGCTGCCGTTTAAGCTCGTTGAGGTACACCGCTAGCGTCAAGCGAGGGTCGTATTTCAACATGCGCTCGTCGCCCTCCAAGAAGTCCAGCACATCGAAGGAATAGCTGGTGTCGCCGCGGCCCGGGTGGGCCACCGCGTACGTCTCGGGATTCTTGGCCACCATTCCGAGAAGGTAGTCCACCTTTTCGAGCGGTGCAAGCTGTGAGTACGTCGGGTCCTGTCGCACAGCTGGGTCCAACCCCTTGGGCTTCTCGCCGCCCGCCGTCATCTGGGCAGGGATGCTGGAGATGAAGAGCCAGCTCTCTTCGTTCCACAATAGGAGAAATATCGCATTTAGGAAGAAGCTGAGCCCCACAACCACTCGTATCAACCGGGGGTTGAAGAAGTACTGGCGCATATTGCAGAAATGCAAGTGTTCACAGGGGCAGCAGCAAAGCTTAATACTAATTCCTTGCGATGGTGAGGCTTAAATTTTCGCAGCGGTCCATGTGCCCTGCATACCAGCAGCACAGCCGGTGCGGTACCCACGCAGCCGAGCCGCGCGTCCAAAAGCGGCCGCGTGCCGTGTGGCCCCACTACTTCGTGCGCCGCGGTTCGCTGCGGAGTTGGGCGAGGCTGACAGCGTATTTTAAAGCGCTTGTGGCATCAAGGACATGCAACGCGAGCTTATCTTGCACTCTGCATGCAGTCCGGACCCTCGAATATAAATACAAGACAGGTATACGCGGGAACCTCCGAGGCGCTGGATGCGCGTACAGTGCCCCGAAGACGGCGGTCGCGGGGGGCTCCTTCCAGCGACACTCTCGAGACCCTTCGTATTGGACCAATTGGGAGGACCTGCAGGCGGTGGATGGAGATCGCGATTCGCGACAGCGATCTGCATGTCGAGCCGGCGATGCTGCGTCTATAGTCGCCCACTACAGATGGAAACTGGTGCGTGTTTTACCTAAAGACGAGGGTTATGTGTCGTCGTGTACATCTAGATGCCGTCAGTGAACCCGCTGACCACGGACTTGTTGAGGCCGCCCTCCTTCACTGCCAACTCGTAGTAGCCGTAGATGGTGGTGACGGCCAACAAAATGGAAGTGCCGCTGCCCAAGGTGCCGATCAAGTCGCAGAACACCGACAAGGCGCCAATGGTGGCACCACCAAAAGCAGCCGCGGTGGGGATGATCTTCTTCAACTCTCTGTAGGTAGAGGTCTCACGGTGGCCGGCCAAAACCAAGCCCTGCTCCTTGAACTGCTTGGCCACATCTCTGGGGGACGAGCCAGAGATCTCAATCCACGTGGTGGAGAAGATCGCACACGAGCCCAACACAAACACCACGTAGATGGTGGTTTTGATGGGGTCCAACAACGCGTCGGTAAAGGACATGGGCGGCTGGATGTAGTAACTCAAGCCGCTGACAGCGTACAACTGGGAAGAGCCCTGGGGGGCCTCCCATGAGCCCAAGAGCTTGACAAAGAGGTTGCTGGGCCAGCGCATGAACAACATCTGGGAGATGAGGAAGATGTTGGAGGTCAACGCGCTCTGCAACATAATGGGGATGTTGGACGTGTAGAACAAACGGATGGGGTACAAAGCGTATGGGCCTCTCTGGCGCGTGGACTTGATGGGCAACTCGAGGCGGAAGCCCTGCAAGTACACCACGGCAAAGAACACGCCAATGGTAGCGAGCAACTGGAAGCAGTTGGGCAAGTTGTGGCGGTAGAAGGCCTCGATCAAGGCGCGCTTCTTGTCCTTGCGGGAGCCCAAGAGGTGGAAGAGGGCCACCACGGCGCCCTCGAACTCAACGCCCTTGCCGGAGTTGGAGGTGGTGGGGGAGAACGCCTTCCAGAACACCTGCTCGCACACGTTGGTGGCGGTGAAGAGAGAGATACCGGAGCCGAGACCGTAGCCCTTCTGCAACAACTCGTCCAAGAGAATGACAATGATGCCGGCAAACACCAACTGCAACACGAGCAAGAGGCACACGCCCAAGCCCAACGACTTCGTGGGGCCGTACATGCCGCTCAACACGTACACCGTGGCCTGGCCCACGGCAAGCAAAATGGCAAACAACTTCTGGGCCACCTGGAAGCTTTCGCGGTCCTCCTTCTTGGCCATGTCGACGTGGATGAGCTTAGTGCCCTGCAAGAGCTGGAACACCATACCCGACGACACAATGGGCGAGATACCCAACTCCATCAAGGTACCACGGTTGGAGGCAAGCATCATGCGCAACCAGAAGAGCGGGTCCGAGCTGTCGCTGGACACAATGCCGTAAAGCGGGATCTCACTCATGACGAGGAAGATCAACAACGTCACGCCCGTCCACATCACGCGCTGCTGGAACGCAACCTTGCGCTCCGGGGCAATCACCTCGGGCACATAGGGCTCGAACGGCTTCACCAAGTCTAACACGCGAAACGCCATCGTGGGGGTGTGAAGAAGAGGGTGGTCGCGATGAAAAATCTCAATCGACGTGTTCAAACTTGTGTGCAGGCAGCCTCCACGCTGGCCTGACGCGCTTGGCGGAACCCTGTGGGCGCGGCGTGGTAGCACCGGGAGTGTGGAGCGCGGGTGTGCGAGGGCAGATTTGAAGCGTCAAGCGACGCCCCTGCTGGCGTGGGGGTGTTTTTGTGTTACGCGGCTGACTTGGGGGAACTTGCCGTTTTTAGTCCCAGTAGGTGGCCCTGTGCAGCCCTGGCCGCTCCGCTGGCGTGGTGTGCCGGCCCCGCGGCCGGCCGCGCCGAGTGGCCACGCACCCTTGCTACTGGGGTCCGCGTTTATACACAGGAACGACCCCACGACGGGCCATAACGGCGCCCATGTCCGCCGCGCCCGGGTGACTGCCAGCGCAGTGGAGATTAGCTTTCGGGCAATAATGTCCGCCTGCAGACGATCTGGCGTTTAGCCCCCGCAGCTCCGTTAGGCCGAGGCAGTTTGGCAGCAAACGCGCGCCCGGGGGGTCACGGGCGGTTGGCGTTGCCGGTTTCAGGTGCAGCCGAAAATCCCCGGGGCTTATAAATTTGGCGTTACCCCATACTATTGTGGTACTCCACACGGGCGCCTGTTTTTCTCATCCAGCGCACCCTGTCTTCCGTGGTATCCCACACATCTCTTGCTCGCACTGCCGCTACGTGGCGTCAAGACTGCTGCAACAGTTGCTACCGGAGAACTTGCTCAGAACCGCTGGCTATTTAAGCAAATATCTCGAAAGCCCGTTGTTCCTCCGCCATCACAACCATGTCTGAAGCCCATCTGAAGGTCTCCGACCAGATGAACGTCGATACCGACATCATCACCCTCTCGCGGTTCATTCTCGAGGAGCAGCAGAAGTATGCTCCCAAGGCCACCGGTGAGTTGTCGCTTCTCTTGAACTCGTTGCAGTTTGCCTTCAAGTTCATTGCCCACAACATCCGCCGTGCCGAATTGCTCAACTTGATCGGTATCTCGGGTGCCTCCAACTCTACCGGCGACGTGCAGAAGAAGCTCGACGTCATTGGCGACGAGATCTTTATCAATGCCATGAAGCTGTCCAAAAACGTCAAGGTCCTCGTGTCCGAGGAGCAAGAGGACCTCATTGTGTTTGAAGGTGGTGGCAGGTATGCCGTGTGCACCGACCCTATCGACGGCTCCTCCAACATTGACGCTGGTGTGTCTGTCGGTACCATCTTTGGCATCTACCGCTTGTCCGACAACTCGCAGGGCTCCATCAAGGACGTGTTGCGTCCCGGTACTGAGATGGTGGCTGCGGGCTACACCATGTACGGCGCCTCTGCTCACTTGATGTTGACCACCGGCTATGGCGTCAATGGCTTCACCTTGGACTCCCAGTTGGGCGAGTTTATCTTGACCAACCGCAACTTGAGAATTCCCCCCACCAGAGCTATCTACTCCTTCAACGAGGGTAACTCCTACTACTGGGCGGACCACATCAAGAAGTACGTCGAGGACTTGAAGAAGCCGCAGGAGAACGGCAAGCCCTACTCGGCCCGTTACATCGGCTCCATGGTGGCCGACATCCACAGAACCTTGTTGTACGGCGGCATCTTTGCCTACCCGTCCGACTCCAAGCTGAAGAACGGCAAGTTGCGTGTCTTGTACGAGTGCTTCCCCATGGCGTTGTTGATGGAGCAGGCCGGCGGTGCTGCCGTCAACGACAAGGGCGAGCGCATCCTTGAGATTGTCCCCAAGGGTATCCACGACAAGTCTGGCATCTGGCTCGGCTCCAAGGGCGAAGTCGACCGCTTCTTGTCCTACGTTCCATAGATTACATACGACTTGTGAATACACGGTGACGACCATCGTGCTTACGTAATGTGCGAGTGGAGTCGTGCTGCCGCACCAGCACCATCTCTTCTTGCCCATGACTGTCAGAAACACGTGCGTGCGCCGCTTCAGCGCCGCCGTGCGGCAGAGAGACCTCTTTGGCGGCGGCAAGACCATCGGCCAGCAGTTGCAGGCGCCGAGCGGCAAGGGCGAGAGCTCGCCCAATCCGGTGGATCTCATCAAGAGAAACGACATCCTCATGTTCTCCACCAAGCCGCTAAACTATATTGAGAGTGTCAAACGTGATGGTTTCCACTTGGCCAACAGCCTACTTGTCACGTCGCCCGACAAACAGGGGAGAAACACAGGAATGGTGCTTCTCGACACCGAGACATTTGAGGTGGACCTCTCTGGGGACGGTGTCACCATTGCCGATGGCTTTCTCGTGCAGTTCAACGAGCAACTGGTGCTTCTGGTGTTCAAGAAAGTGCATCCCAAGCCCGAGATTTTGGTGGTGGGGCTTGGCAAGAAGGCGCGCGTGCTCAGCGAGAGCAACCGGCGCTTCTTCCTGGGCCTCGGCATCCAGCTTGATGTCAGCGATTCCAACAACGCCGCGCTGGTGTTCGATTTGCTCGCAACGGAGCGGCCAGGCGTCATTGGTGCGTTGCTCTTGCCGCCCAACCTCTAGCTTGTATATAGACTACCGCCGTTTGTGCAGTGTACATTAAATATCAGTTCGGGTCCTTGTAGAAGCCCGCGTTCAAGTCGTTCAAGTTAAAACTGTAGTTGGCATTGCCGTCCATGGGCATGCTGGGCGAGAAGATGCTCGAGTTGTTGTAGTTGGCTATGCTCTGGTGCTGAGGTGTGCTCATCATCATCATCATCGTCATGGGGTGGTGCTGGCTCTGTTGCAGACCCTGCTGCGACAGTCCGGGTGCATTTGCCGACGGGCTCGACTGCAGCTGACCATGCTGCGCGTCGGGAGGCGGCATGTTGTTTTGCGTCTGCAAATAATTTATTAGGTGCTGCGCCTGGGGCGACGGCTTGAAGTTGAACTGGGTGCCATCAAATATCTTGTCGAGGAGATACTTTGAGTTGGGTGTTGACGAGAGCCCGTTCATCTCAAACAGTGTATGGTCAGTGTTCGAGGTCATGTTCATGTTGCTGTGGCTGGTGTTGACGAGACTGTTGTTTAGACTCACCTCCTTGTCGCTATAAAACGGCTGCAGTCCAGGTGCAAATTTAGGCGCGTGGTCCACTTTCCCCGTGGCAGGCGGCATTTGCACCGCTTGAGCCACTGGTGGCACTCCCGCCGGCTCCGGTGCTGGAGGTTGATGCGAATTCGGCTTGGAGCCATTTTTAGCGGCCGGTTTTTTCAGCTTATTCTTATTATTCATGAGAGTGTGAACGTCCGTGAAAACGATTTGGAACTTGCTCATGCCGGCTTGCATCTGGGCCCTGCACTTGGCTTTATTGTCGCCCTCCAGCTTCTTCTTCCTGAATGTGGGCGGAGGCACCTTCTGCTTCATGACTGGTTTGGTCTTCTTCTCGGAGAAAATGCCCATGACGGGTTTGATATCTTCCTTTTGCTTAGGAGTGGGTGACGGAGGCACGACGGTGACATGGTCGTTGGATGCGGTTGTACGCGGTCCGATGTCTTCTTTGACCGCACTGGACACAATTACCGTGGACGGTGAGGACATTTGAGTGGGCTTGGCCGGCGTCTGGAACGAGTTCGAGTCCCGATTGCCAAGAGGCGTCTTGGCGGCCTTGCTGGGGGTGGCAAGGGTCTTGAACCGCTGGTTGGCTTCCTCGACATCCTCGTCCTCCTCGGGGTCGCTATCGTCGTCATTGTCATTGTCGTCCGTGTTGTTGTCCTCATCGCGCACTTTCTGGAGAATTGAAAGCTTGTGGGGTTGTCGGTTGGGAGTGTCGATGAATGTGATTGATCTTTTCTGTGCTGTTCCTTTGCTTGGACTGGTGTCGAGCTTGAACCGCGAGGGCGTGATGGTGTTGAGGTTGCCGAGCGGCGTGGGCTGGTTCTGCGACTTGCGGATAGGCAGGTCTATGAAGAAGTCCGCGAGCAGGAGCGTCTTCTCCTGGAATGGGGTGATACCCAGGGCGTGCTGGTTCAAGAACGGCGTCAAGCCGAGTCCATTGAAGTCAAGCACCTCCCCGTGCAGCGCCGACGACGGCGCGCCCCCCTGGTTTAGCACGGATCCCAAAATCTTGTTTGTAGCCGACAGGCCCAAGCCCTGGTTTTGTGGCGTCGAGTTGAGGGATAGGAACTGCTCATTGTAGTATGTCTTGGAGATGAGCGGTGTCCACAGGGAGAAGTTGGTGGCCATGGGCTTCTTCTTTGCTGACTTGTCGTACAAATCGGGATCGAGATTGGGCAGCGACATGCTGGGAATGGATGTTCACGCCACTGCGTGGCTGGGTGGTGGCTGGGACGAGGTGGCCGGGGCGTGCTGGGCCAATGGGTGGTGGAGACTCCCGACACTTCCTTGCCGGTCCCTTGACTTGAATGCGCCGAGGGTAAATTAAATGTCAGCCTCGTGGCAATGCAGAGACCAGATCGGCGCTCTGAAGAATAATCGTTCGGGGATCACGCCGAAATACACTGATGCTCGTTTAAAGGGCTGTGGAACAACTGAGTTTGACTGGTGCATCAAAACATCAATAGAGGCGTGCACACACCAAGCCAGAAAGAGCGTCTGTCTGCAGGATGGTGTCCCCCGGCGTGGTGAGAGCAAGTGAATCGGGGCAGCAGGGCTCGATGGGATGCGAAATAATATGATGCACAATAGTGCCGCCTGTGCAGCGCCGCTGTCCTACCCCGCGGCCGTCCGTAGCCGCACAATAGCGCTGGCAATGTTGGTAAATAAAGGGCCGCGTTTTTGTGTCAGGAACGAATGTCGGTGCCAGGCGAGCCGCATGTGTGCCGGATAGAACCCTGGAACCGCCTTGTGCGCAGTGCCGGATGCCGACGAACGTCAAGCTGAGGGCTAGACTGCCAAGGACGGCCAGGTCGTACGTAGTTGCTGTTTCGGCTGTCTGCGAAATGCGGGGAGCCTATCATCGCCTGCAAGAGCGATGAGCATCGCCCATGGCTCAGCGGCATCCGTGTGAAAGAATTTGAAACATTTATTAATACGTTGTAGAAGCAAAATGCTCAGAGCTTTTAGTAGTGGGGGCACGTGGCCAGTGGAGTGACCTAGGCGTTCTCCTTCTCCCACTCCTGCTCAGTGACGTGCATGTTCTCGGTGTCCTCAGCCAAACCGTCGACGTCGTCGTAGTCCTCGTGGGCAGCCAAGCTCAAGGTGGGCCTAACGGCCGCAGAGTCAAAGGTCCACGAGGCCAAGGCGTTCTCGGCATCAATGATGATCTGCTTGGACGCCTCGTAGCCGTCGTAGGCGGGTCTGGTCTCGCCCGGAGAGACGGGGGACTCGTCCAACAACTCGAGCAACGCCTTACCGTAGCCGGCAATCAAAGCAATCTTCTCGGCGTGCTCTCTCATGGAGTCGAACTGGTAGTTGTAGGCAGCCTTCAACTTCTCGCGAGTGGTGTTGGACAACTGCGCCTCAGCCACAAGGGAGACAGCCTCGGCTCTCACGAGCTTCTGCTCCCACACGGCAATCTGGGGCGACTGGGGGTCCTTGTACTTGAGCTTGGCGATCTCGTCGGTGATCTTTTGCTTCTGGTCGCGCTCAGGCTGCACGGAGCCCTCAATGTCACGCACCGTCTTCATGGTGATACGGTACTGGTCGTATCTGTCGATGAACTGGTCCTCCAACTCACCAATCTCGTAAATCAAGACACCCAACTTGTCGGTGATGTCGGAGATGTCCTCGTCGTTGCCCTCACCCCAGAGCGACAACTGCTTGGCCACCTCCTTTCTCTCGCGCGAGGTGATTTCCACCGAGCGCATCAAGTTCTTCTCCATCTTGATCAACTGCGCCATCTTGCGCGACAAGTCGGGGCCAAGGGCGCCGGCGGCCAGCTTGCGGAACGAGTGCGAGATGGAGCCCTTGCCAAAGAAACGCGACTTGGTGGTCGATGGCGGGGGCGGAGGGCTCTGCAACTGGGCGGCGGTAGGAGCCCGCAGGGATCTGAGCGAGTACGTTCTGTGCATGGCGGTCAATTGATGCAAACGCGGTGAACGGGAGAAAAAAAGTGAGCGCGACGTCGAGCAAACGTCGGTCCAGATAAGCACAATTTCACTTAGGGGGCAACCTGCAAGTTTCTCCGGCAAACACAGAGAATATCCTGCACGTAAACGCTTAACCTGCAATTTTTGCGCGCAACCAGCCTTGTGTTGCTCAAGGCGGTCGTGGTGGGCCCCGCGCACGGTGGGCGGGCAGCCAGACGAATACTGGAGGTAATTGTACTACTAGGTATATGCTTGTGTAGTGAAACCCGGTTGCAGTTGCTTCCTTGGCCAAGTTGCAGCTGCCGGGAACGGCACCGCACTACACATGCTTTCTTGCATACGTGCCGGAGGAAACTACAAGTGGGGTGCTCTGCTATATATACATTTACGTGGGGTGATGGCGGTCACGGAAGGGTCGTGGCAGAGTCGCAGCCGGGGGTGCGAATGGTAGCGACCGCCGGGGTTGTGGCATTCTTGCCCGAGTCACGCCGATGCGCGGCCGTAGTCGGAAATGTGGGCCCGCGTTTCGCAACAGACTGCCCCTCTCAGAAACCGCAGCGCGCACACCACTTTAACTATGGTTGCCAGAAAATCGTAGCCAGTGCCAGGGCAGCAGTTCATGTACCAGATAGACGCTCGCTTCTGATAAACAAGTTGTTCAGCCTGCCTCCCGTTCTCCTTCCTGTCGCCGGTCTCGCTCCTAGCTGCCGCTGGCCCGCTCGACCGTTGTGTGCTGTGTGCACGTCAAAATTTTCACCATTTCTTTTTCCCAGCCGCTTATCGCAGCCACATCAGCAGCACTTTTCTTTCTTCCGTTAGAACGGCCAACTACGAAATACTGAGCGCAACATCTGCGCCGGCCCATCTGACCTCCCACCTCGCGTGCCTCCACGATGTTCCACCGCTATAACCAGCTTCTCAAGACGCACCCGTTCAAGACCAACATGCTCACCACGGGTGTGCTCTTTGGCGCCGGGGACGTGCTCGCGCAGAACCTCTTCCACCACGAAGACGCCAAGGAGGACGAGTATGACTACTTCCGCACCCTTCGCGGCGTGGTGTATGGCCTGTGCTTTTTTGCTCCGGTGTCGGTGATGTGGCACGGGCACATGCTTCCGCGCCTCACCAACCCTTTCGTGCTGGCCATGCACCGCATGGTGTGGCCCGCCAATCGCACTGCATTGCACGACAATGTGTTCCGTGTTGCGGTGGACCAGCTCTTCCTCCCGCTGCTAGTGTGGATCCCGTTGTACAACACGGTGATGATATCGCTCACGTTCCAGGAGAACGCGGGCGAGGCCATCCGCAAGAAGATCGAGGCCAACTGGTGGAGCGTGCTCAAGGCAAACTGGATGTTCTGGCCGCTCGTGCAGATGGTCAACTTGTCGTTTGTGCCGTTGCACTTGCGCATTGTCGCCGCCAACTTCTGCTCCATCGGCTGGAATTGCTTCTTGAGCGTTCTCCACAACCGCAAGCATCCCGTTATGCTCGCCACTTTGGACGAGAACAGCATGCATTATTCCTAGCCATGTACCATAGCATTTTTATAGACTAGAGTGAACCATAGAGGGGCTGCAGTAGTGGAACTAAAGTGGGATTTGGTCCTCGGAGATTGGTAATGCTTCTCTGCATCTATCCCACGCTTGCACCGACGAGCCCAGCGCAAGTCGTCTGGTTGCTGGCAACGGCTGCTAACTATTTCCTGCATATGTACTCGGAGTTGCAGCCGCTGCGTGCGATGCTCAGATCCCCGTATATAAAGAGGCACCTCCAACTGCTCCGCACTGTATGGGTCTTTTTGCTCGCTACAACCAGCTCCTTTTGCGCCGCCCCTTTGCCACCAACTTCGTGAGCACGGGTTTGCTCTTTGGCACGGGCGACTGTCTCGCACAGCTGCTCTTTCCCGCCGACGAGCAGCCCAAATATGACTATCCCCGCACCATACGCGCCATGGTGTACGGCTCGGTAGTATTTTCGCCCATTGGCGACCGCTGGTACAAGCTCTTGAACCGCATACGTAATCCTCTCGTACTGAGGACGAAGACGGTGTCGCCACGGGCGACGGTGTTCTTCGACACTCTTCCGCGTGTTGCTGCCGACCAATTGGTGTTTGCACCGTTCATTGGCATCCCGTTATACTACACGGTGATGACATACTTGGAATTCAGTACGGACCCGTGGCGCGACATCGAGCACAAGCTTCGCACAAACTGGTGGCCCACGCTCTGCACAAACTGGATGGTGTGGCCCGTGTTCCAGTTCGCCAACTTCTTCTTGTTGCCCGTGCAGCTCCGGTTGTTGCTGGTGAACGTGTTCAGCATCGGCTGGAATTGCTACTTGAGCTACACTCTCAACCGGCGCCCCGATTTTGACAAGGATGCCGTGATGATCTAGGCCACAGGGTCGGTCACTCACGCCACCCTCGAGCGCATAGTGCTAAATAGAAAATATACCCCTGCACCGCCGATCCATGCCCGCTTAAGCGGCTGCCAGCACCGGATACACCGCAGCGCTGGAGTGGGCTACCCCATATTTAGGACTGCATGTAGTGCATTGCTTAGCGCATAACCGGCCGCGTCAGCAACGTCACCGGGACGTGCCCACAGCACTCTCAACCACTGTGGGCCCTTCAGTGACCGATTCTGTGCTCAGTCGAGGTTCAACGGCCGGCTACCGCCAAACACAGGTCTCATGTACGACCCTGCCTGGAGCCGGTAGTGCCAGGGCCAACTTACACAAAACTGAAAGTACAACGCCGGAAACAATCAACAAGTTCACGAGCGTAGGGAGCGTTTTCAATTCATTGCCCTCGCACCCGCACGTCGCACCACACACGCCGTGCTGCATTTCTTGGTCCCTGAGGAAGCTGCTCCAACACCGCCAGTCCGCCCCGCGTTCGTCATTGCTGGCGGTCCTTGCTTGCTCGCACAGCCCTCGCCAGGAGTTTCCACGCGGTCCCTGTCCGTTTCCACCGTGCATCCGTCCGCCACCACTGTAATTGCCCTGTCTGTGCCAGCCTTCGCCGCCAGACCCGCCACGCACGTCCTGTGCGCGCCCCCACTCTTTCCACCTCGCGCGTCACACGCCACAAGACCGGTGGCAGAACCAACCGCTGCCCCGCACAAGCCACGCACCGGCTTGTAGCTACCGAAACCCTTCAAGATGATGAAGGGGTTCAAGAACAGACTCACCAGAAAGCTGAGTCAGGGGTCGACTAAGAAGGAGAAGAAGGAGAAGGAGAAGGAGAAGCCCGAGTTGACCAAGTCCAAGTCTGCGTCGTCCACTGCCTCGGTGCTGTCAACCAAGTCCAACTCCTCGGTGTCGTCGCCCAAATCGACCTCGGGGTCGCCCATGAAGACACCGCTGGGTAGAAGCTCGCCCTTGTCTGCCACGTCGTCGCCGCAGAGACAGCAACTGCCACAACCACCCCAGGTTCGGCCAGAGCTGACGCTGACGCCCCCTCCCGCACTGGTGCAGTCGCCGGGAGGGGCTGACGGACCCAAGATTGTGATCAGCGACAGCCCGAACGGGAACCCTGCCACGCCGTCGCCTACGTCGCCGTTAGGGACGCTGTCTGAGTCGCCCGACGACTCTGCCATGGAGAGCGTGAAGCCTTCTCCGTTGGCCCATGGCACCGCCCTGCACTCACAACAAAACTTTCCCCACCATTTCCAGTTGAGCCCCAACATTGCATCCCCCAACAGAGAAAACTTTGACATAGACTTGATCGTCACCCCCAAACGGCACTCATCGTCGCGGTTCGAGCCCACCAGCTCTGAAAGATACCAGGAGATCGTGAAGTTGCCCGACTTTGATGAGGTGTTGCCGGAGGAACAGATACCGTTGTTCATCCAAAAGGTGGACCAGTGCAACATCTTGTTCGACTTCTCCGACCCCACGTACGACATTCGCGGCAAGGAAATCAAAAGGATCACTCTCCACGAATTGATACATTTCATATCGAACAACAGATTCACCTTCACGGAAGAGATATACAAACATGTGATTGAAATGTTCAAAGCAAATCTCTTCCGTCCCATCCCTCCGCCAGTGAATCCCGTTGGTGACATCTACGACCCCGATGAGGACGAACCCATCAGCGAATTGGCATGGCCGCACATGCAGGCAATCTATGAATTCTTCTTGAGGTTCATGGAAAGCCCAGACTTTGTGTTGCAGACGGCCAAGCACCATATTGATCACAAATTCATTTTGCGTGTCTTGGAACTTTTTGACAGCGAAGACCCCAGGGAAAGAGACTGCTTGAAGACTACGCTCCACCGCATCTATGGTAAGTTCTTGGGTTTGAGAAGCTTCATTAGAAGATCCATCAACAATGTGTTTCTTCAATTCGTCTATGAAACAGAGCGCTTCAATGGAATTGGTGAGTTGCTCGAAATATTGGGCTCCATCATCAACGGCTTTGCATTGCCATTGAAGGAGGAACATAAGATCTTTTTGGTGAGGGTTTTGATTCCTTTGCACAAGGTCAAGAGTTTATCTTTGTATCACCCGCAGTTAGCCTACTGCATCGTTCAATTTTTGGAAAAAGACCATACATTGACCGAGGAGGTGGTCATGGGCTTGTTACGTTTCTGGCCAAAGATCAACAGTCAAAAGGAAGTGATGTTTTTGAATGAGATTGAGGATATCTTTGAAGTGATGCAGCCAAACGAGTTTTTGAAGATCCAGATACCCTTGTTCGCACAATTGCTGAAATGTATTGCCTCTCCCCATTTTCAAGTGAGCGAGAAGGTTTTGTGCTTCTGGTCAAATGACTACTTCCTTGCTTTGATTACTGAGAATGCTGAGATTGTGCTTCCTATCATATTCGCTTCGTTGTATGAATTGACCAACGCTACGCAGCCGGCTGCTACCAATGGCCTCATGAAGAAGAAATTGGCCGAAAACCCTGGTCAACTTACTGATGCCAATGGAAATACAATAGACAGTGGCTTGTTGATCAATGATATGCACGACGGTGGGGAAGAGAGTGGGCACGACGATTCAACCAATGATCCCTTGAACCCATCTATTAGCGAGATGAATGATGAGGAGTATTACGACTCGTTTGCTAACCCTCCTGGAAATGGGATGGACACCAATGACTACAGACAAAACATGATACCACCCCATAACTCGGCTACCACGAATTGGAACCGCAGCATTCACCTGTTGGCCTTCAACGCGTTGAAAGTTTTCATGGATCATAACTTGATCTTGTATGACCATTGCACCATGTTGTATCACCAGTCATTGGATGAGCAGAAGGCCAGGGAGGCAGCCCGCAAGGAAGGCTGGAGACTAGTGGAAGAGAAAGTAAAGATGATAAGAGAGCAGGGCGTGCAGATTGACGCTCAATCCCCGCAGCCCCAGCTGACACTGTGAATATATAGTTGTCCGGTGGTGAACGCTACAAGAAGTTCGCCTAGCGGTCACTGACCACTGGTTGCACCTCGCTTCTCAAGGACGGGAAAACTCCGATCCTTTGTGTAGGACCACATCAAATCAGCATACAGGACAACTGGAGAAAATTTTCATAAACAATTTCACACACTTTGTAATAACATCTTCTTACCACCAACGCAAAGCAAAAATGTATGTTGTAATTTTACTGCAATGATGATTCTGCACGTCAGACTGACAGGTTATGATACGTCATGGCCTGATTCTTGAAGATAAGTTATACAGAACCGCTACTCTGAGCAGCCTTGTGATTTCACTAGCATTGACTAACGATTAGACGCGAAAAACTACGACATGCGCTAGATGAGAGACTCCTGGCCGATTGGCTTTGATAAGGTTCAAGCTACAGTTCAAACTGGCACTGGCTTCGGATAAGCATCTTGTCAGAAATCGTAGGTGCAGGAATCGGCGTCTCCTCGGAGTTTCCGAAGGAACTCGGTTTCGCCCTATCCTCGGCCACATTGTAGACGAGGTGGCTACTGTAAATTAAATGCATACTTTGATATCATTGAGGTGCGGAGCTGATACCAAATTTCCTACGCAGGTATCCCTCTGCTTAGTTATCATGCTGCAATTTTTCACTTGACTCTGTGTGTGCTGCGCACGTCCCCATGGAGTATATATAGGGCGATGAGCTCGCCATAGAATTTTTCTTTTTGGCAACCCTGCCCGCAGTAGGATACCCCTAAATTCATTTCATAAACGCAATCTGAAACTTTCACAATGGTGTTGGACTGCAAAAACGCTACCTCCCTCTTGAAGGAGTACCCTCAGAAGGATGGTTTGTCGGTTAAGCAATTGATTGACTCCACTAACTTTGGTGGCTTGACATATAACGATTTCTTGATCTTGCCTGGCTTGATTGACTTCCCTTCCTCCCTGGTTTCTTTGGAGTCCAAATTGACCAAGAAGATCACCTTGAAGGCGCCCTTTGTTTCCTCCCCTATGGACACTGTCACGGAGGAGAACATGGCTATTCATATGGCTCTCCTTGGTGGCATTGGTATCATCCACCACAACTGCACTCCTGAGGAGCAGGCTGAGATGGTTAGAAAGGTCAAGAAGTACGAGAACGGTTTCATCAGTGACCCCGTTGTCGTCAAGCCTGACACTACCGTGGCTCAAGTCAAGGCTATGAAGCAACAATTGGGCTTCACTTCCTTCCCTGTTACTGGTATGTATCTGCGAAGTCTTATTCAAGACAGCTTTTCGTGGCGTATGCTTTCGTGATGATCATTTTCAAGTTTAACTTTCGTTCTACCGAATTACATCAAACGATGTTGTGGATTACCAATTCCTGATTTTGCAGCTTTCGCACGAAGTAGACTCTCTAAACTGGATTACTAACGAATAGAAAACGGCAAAGTTGGAGGCAAGTTGCTTGGTATTATCACCTCGCGTGATGTCCAGTTCCACGAGGACGACTCCACTCCTGTCTCTCAGGTCATGACCAAGGACTTGGTTGTTGGCAAGCAGGGAATTGACTTGGCCGAGGGCAACCAGTTGTTGAGAGCCTCTAAGAAGGGTAAGCTTCCGATCGTTGACAGCGACAACAACTTGATTTCATTGATTTCCAGAGCTGACTTGCAAAAGAACCAGAGCTACCCGTTGGCCTCCAAGTCTTTTCACTCTAAGCAATTGTTGTGTGGTGCTGCCATTGGTACCATCGACGTAGACAGGGAGAGATTGGAGAAGTTGGTGGAAGCTGGCTTGGACGTTGTCGTCTTGGACTCTTCCAATGGCTCTTCCAAGTTCCAGTTGGACATGCTCAAGTGGATCAAGCTGAAGTACCCCCAGTTGGAGGTTGTTGCTGGTAACGTCGTTACTAGAGAGCAAGCTGCTTTGTTGATTGAGGCTGGTGCGGATGCTTTGAGAATCGGTATGGGTTCTGGCTCCATCTGCATCACTCAGGAGGTCATGGCTTGCGGCAGACCTCAGGGTACCGCGGTCTACGGTGTTACTGAGTTTGCCAACAAGTTTGGTGTGCCCTGTATTGCTGACGGTGGTGTCGGCAACATTGGCCACATTACCAAGGCTTTGGCGTTGGGTGCTTCCTGCGTCATGATGGGTGGTTTGTTGGCCGGTACGTCTGAGACTCCGGGTGACTACTACTACAGAGACGGTAAGAGATTGAAGACTTACCGTGGTATGGGTTCCATCGATGCCATGCAGCAGACTTCAGAGAATGCCAACGCTTCGACCTCTAGATACTTCTCGGAATCCGACAAGGTCTTGGTTGCTCAAGGTGTCTCTGGTGCTGTCGTTGACAAGGGTTCCATCATCAAGTTCGTGCCCTACTTGTACAACGGTTTACAGCACTCCTTGCAGGACATTGGTGTCGACTCCATGGAGCGCTTGAGAGCCGAAGTTGACAGCGGAAGCGTCAGATTCGAGTTCAGAACTGCCTCGGCTCAGCTCGAGGGTGGTGTTCACGGCTTGCACTCTTACGAGAAGAGATTGCACAACTGATCTAGCTCATCATAGTTTTGTATAACCATGCCCAAAATTAATATATTGTACCATAGTCTCGAGAGTGCATGTAGCGGGGAGCAGTGTGTGGAAGCCAAAAGCGGATCTCGGAGAGCAGTCAATACTGAGGCGTGATCTCCAGGTTCCTATTACTTCCGCGATGTCTACTTACCTCAATTACGATCGAAATGCTCCTCCGGTGGAACAGAATGCCTCATCTACCATCGACAAAGACCTCAAGTCGCTGCGACAAGACAAGTACACTCGCAGTGAGGCAGAAATAAGGGAGTGGCTCTTTTCTACCTTGAAGATCCCCGCAGAGGAAGCACAATTGTATAAAAGCCAAGGTATGGACCTTGTAGATATCTTGAAGGATGGCATATACTTATGCAAGTTGGGAAACATGATCGATACTAGTGGCAACCCATGCAAGAAGTACAAGAGCTCAAAGATGCCATTTGTGCAAATGGAAAATATTCTGTTTTTCCTCAGACTCTGTGACACCATCGGAGTTCCTCATGATGAGATATTCCAAACAGTAGACTTGTTTGATGGGAAGGACCCTTATCAGGTGATTGTCACTCTAATTTCATTCTCGAGAATTGCCAACATAATGTCCCCTCATGCATTCCCCAGTCCAATTGGTCCCAAAGTTCATCGGCAGAAACCCCCCGTGCCCAAGAAGCCCATTACCTTGCAGAGCCGGTAGTGGGTGCCACGTCGATGCTCGTGTACTGCATATTAATGTACTGCACATAGTGATAAAAAATTCCATCGCATCTCATCTCGAGTTCTGGAGAAGAAGACGCAGACAGCAGAGGACTCAGCCAGAAACTGGCCACTTCTCACGCACCTAATTTATCCATAATTCGCATTCACTGTCATAATCGCTAGATTACTAGCTCATTTGCATCATGTCTGACGAAGTGATCTGGCAGGTGATAAACCACCAGTTCTGCGCGTTCAAGATCAAGACAGACAAGGACCAGAATTTTTGCAGGAATGAATACAACGTCAGTGGCTTGTGCAACCGCCAGTCTTGTCCGTTGGCGAACGCACGTTATGCCACCGTCAAGAACGTGGATGGTAAGTTGTACCTCTACATGAAGACGGCGGAGAGAGCCCACATGCCATCGAGGTGGTGGGAGAGAATCAGATTACTGAAGAACTACAACAAGGCATTGAGCCAGGTCGATGAGCACTTGCAGTACTGGCAGAAGTTCTTGATACACAAGTGCAAGCAAAGATTGACCCGCTTGACGCAGGTAGCTATCACTGAGAGAAGAATGGCCTTGGCTGAGAATGAGAGACACTATGTGGGTGTGAAGCACAAGGTGAAGAGAAGAGAAGAAAACCGAGAGCGCAAGGCTTTGGCTGCGGCCAAGATTGAAAAGGCCATTGAAAAGGAATTGTTGGAGAGATTGAAGAGTGGTGCATACGGTGACAAGCCATTGAACGTTGACGAAGACGTCTGGAAGAAGGTGTTGGGCAAGATGGACAATGTGCAAGACGAGGAAGAGGACGAAGACGAAATCGACCTTGTGTCTGAGGATGACGATGACGAGAGTGACGTTGGTGAAGTTGAATACGTCGAGGATGAAGGCGAGGACGACTTTGTTGACTTGGAGGACTTGGAGAGATGGTTGGATGACTCTTCTGCGAGCGAATCAGAAACTGACTCTGAGGATGAGGGTGCTGATAACGACAAGAAGCGCAAGGCTGCTGGCAAGGACACAAAGCGCAAGAGACCGAGAGTCGAGATTGAGTACGAGGAAGAAGCGGAGCCCATAACCAACATTGCTGTATAGCGTAACAATTCATGCATGACCAAAGTTTCTCCAGCTGGGGTGTAATCGTTTAGTAGTTTATAGATTTACGATGAGGATGCAGAGGCTATGCCAACTTGCAATCGAAAAATAAAACTACCCGTTTGGTGAAGTTCTGCGCGACTCTGCAGAAACTGCGCCCAGCATGTAGAAAATATGGGGCAAAATGCACTCCTCTCGTGTGCGACCTTGAGCTGGAACGGGCCCCGTCGTGAGCCACAAGGGAGATTGCTTCGTCGACTCAGCCTCCGCAACGTTGCAGAAGGAATCGATCTAGCAGCAACCTCAGAAGATCGTATTGTTCCACCGGGCAGCTAAAAATATAAGGGATATGCACTGATCCCGCCGCATGCCAAGCAGAAGACGGTGGAGATGGTGACGCTCCCCCTCCTTTATGTAAGCGCCACGCGCCGTTATCTGTGTACGGAGTAGATTGCACATGGTCGCCAATCGTGGCGAGCACCCATAGACGGAGTTAACAGACGGACCTAGTCCTTCTGGCCCGCATTGGCCAGCGGCTGGCAGTCATCTGTCACGGCGCGGAGAATCTTGGATTAGCAATCGATTATGTACGATCTCCAATGCCTATACGGCCGCGGTTATTGTACTGCCAGCCGCATCTATTTAATTTGTATTGTTTTGCACTCGGCTCAAACGCGCGCCGTTGGCGCTTCGTCGAAGATTATGGACACGAGCAGCGGATGCGGTCGTGCGGCTGCATGGGGTTCGGACCGGAGCACAATTTTTCCGCCTCCACAAAGCCTGGCGCTTCTCTGGAGGCAGTACCATGCAGGCGTTCGGGATCGTTTCCATTGAAAACGCCACCGGTACTGCAGGCGCAGGGAGATGCGTTATGCACTCAGCCTCCCGGACACCAGGTGTATAAATAAAACCCCATCGGTCGCGATGAAGTTTTGGGACCCTTCATTGTACTCGGTTTCGATCCGATTCTGATCGCCTCATTTTCCTGAGCTTGTGACTCTACTTTTCCGCTAGCACAAAGACTCCGTCGGCTTGGTTGCATCGTACCCAGCATCATGGAATCTCTTGCACCATGGACCACCCTGGTGTTGCCCACCAAGACCACCATCCACTCCGTGGCTACCACGGACACGGCTGCGCTCATGCTGTCCATCTCGCTGGCTGTGGCCCGTGCCAAGACTGAGACAGACAGAGTCAACTTGATCGACCTTTCCAAGGTTGTTCGTGGCGCCGAAGCATCGTTGACAATCATCTCGGCAGAGAAGGTCCTTGCCACGGCCACTGCCGACTCCGTGAAGGCCAAGGCGACCTCGGTGATGTTCGAGGCCTCTGTGAACTTGAAGGACTTGGCCTGGTCGAATAACTTGTACAAGGATCACTTGAAATACGCTCCAAATGTCATTTACCTCATCGTTTACTTTTTGGTGTGGTGCTACTTTGTTGGAATGCTTTACAAGTCTCGCTACCACTGGTTCAATGTCACTTTCATTTGCGGTTACGCTATGGAGTGGTTGGGCATGATGGGCCGTGTCGTTGGTGTGCACGACAACACCAACTTCAACTTTTACTTGATGCAATATGTTTGTTTGACCATTGCACCTGCTTTCATCATGGGCGGTGTCTATAATCTCTTTGCACAGATGGTGGTGATTCATGGCCGCCAGTTTTCCGTTTTAAAGCCGATGTGGTACGCTTACGTCTTCATTGTATGTGATGTGCTTTCTTTGATGGTGCAGGCAGCTGGTGGCGGTGCCTCCTCCGCTGCTTACCACCAGCACAAGGACGCTCAGCCGGGCACCAACACCATGATTGCTGGCATTGCTTTCCAGGTTGTCGCAATGACCGTTTTCCTTGGCTTCTGGTTTGAGTTTTTAAACAGAGTCTACTTCAAGCATGCTAAGGATCCCAGCAATGCCACGGACGTTGACGAAAATTTGAAGAAATGGTCTATCAAGAATTGGTTCAGATTGTTGTTCAACGCAAAGTCCACGCGTGCCTACAAAACACAACACTTGGAAACGTTTTATAACCCTCAATTTGCCCAAATTCGCACCAACAAGCTTTTCCCCTACTACCCTCTTGCGATTACGGTCGCAGTTCTTGCAATCTACATTCGTTGTATTTACAGAGTGGTGGAATTGGCGCAAGGATTCCAGGGTTATCTCATTACCCACGAGGTGTACCTCCATTTGTTGGACGCCTTGATGATCGCTATCGCTGGTATTATATTCGCCATTTTCCACCCCGTCAACGTCCTCGGTCTTGTTAACGTGGTCAGAGTCAGGACGATGGCCAAGAGATTGGATGTGGAGAACTCTGATGGGGCCGAGAAGAACTCTGATGGGGCCGAGAAGGACCCTTCCTCAGAGGAGAGAAGAGATGAAGAAGGCAACTACGATGAGCTTAAGTACGAAGAAGGAAAGCAAGGGGAAGGCGATCCTTTCGCAGAGAAGCTTGGACAGGACAGCTCGAACTCGACCACTGAACTCGGCAGCGAAAATGCACCTTACTGAACATCTCTCGTACTTATTTAAGACGCCTAAACGTTTGTTTTCCTCAGTGATAACAATACTTGCATTCTATTGAAACTTACATAATTATTGTGTGTAGAGGTGAGATCTAGCTCGACTAGAACTGAATTTCCCATGAACGCGGGGATGTTTACAGACAAAATATTAGATTACAGTCGCCATTTTCAACTCACAAATATTCCAGTAAAGTTTAGGAGCATTTTTAATGTCGTTTTCAGGTAATTTATTGGATGAGCTACCGTTTGCAAACGAATCCGATGAGAGTCAAGGAGGATGCGTGATTGGAATTTTCGCATTGCGTCTTTGCAGCTCAAATGCAAAGGCGACGGCACGGTACCTTGAACTCACCTTAGGTTTCCAAGAAATTGCAAACCGGGGATTAGAAACAGGGTCGCGCCTTGTTGCATCCCATGTGTTGGTCCAGGGCAATATAAGAGTCGAAGTAATCAGTCCTTTACAGTTTATCCCGAACCAAACGAGCATTTTACCCACGTCACCCGCTGAGTCACAAGTTGTTGGACTCCTTGATAGCTTGCACAATGCCGGTACAGTGGAAACATCTGAACATAAACTTGCAAAGCTGCTGTCCAACTCAGCTCGCATTAAGGAAGCCATGAACCTCCAAGAGCACTTAAATCGGCATGGTGATAGCGTTGTCGATATCACTTTCATTGTAAATGATGTCGAGCGTTCCTTTGAAGTAGCTGTCTTCAAGGGTGCAGTTCCGCTAGTGGAGCCTCACATTCAAGCAGATGGATGCGGACAGGTCCATTGCGCAGTTGTCGGGCTTCCTGGTACTGATCTTCAACACACTCTCATCTCAAATGTTGGCTACCAAGGCTCTTATCTTCCAGGGTACGCGCCCACCGAGCCACTGAGAACCACCATAAGCAATAATGGTCTAGAAAGCATTGATCACTGCGTTCTAAATGTTTATTTCAACGAAATGAAGCACTATGCAAAAATATACTCTGATGTCTTTGGTTTCCATGAATTCTGGTCTGTTGATGAGCTCGACATAAACACAGGTAGTTCTGCACTTAATTCAACAGTGATGGTTAGCAGTAACAATTCAATAAAATTACCAATCAATGAACCCGTTTATGGGAAGCACAAGAGCCAAATTGAAGAGTTTTACGATTATAATTTTGGGCCTGGAATTCAGCATGTCGCATTCAAGACATATGATATAATATCAACAGTGAGGAATTTAGCTGCAAAGGGGACCAGGTTCAACACAATGCCTGATTCATACTACCTGGAACTTCGTGTGAGACTTGAACACGATGGCATCAAACTCAAAGAAGATTTACACGACATCCAAAAACTTGGAATACTTGTTGATTATGATGTGAACTCACGTAGCAAAAGGATTCCAGGCACATGCGAGTATTTACTTCAGATATTTACTGAACCATTTGGTGACCGACCTACCCTCTTCTTTGAAATCATTCAAAGACACCATCACAAAGGATTTGGGAAAGGCACCTTTAAGAATTTATTCAAGTCCATTGAAAGCCAGCAAAGGAAAAGAGGGAATTTATAATCGTAAATTGCAACGCACTTGGTCTCAATGTAGTCAAAAGGTAAAATGATGGTCAGTCATCCTTGTGTGGGCTGTAGTATCATTATTGGGAACACAATACCCATCCTTTCTCATTCTGGAGCCCTCTCGTTCAAAGAAATCTTTCAAATTGCTAACAAATAAAGGATATAGCATTTCATCAATACCTTCATTTCTTGCAATTTCTGCTGCACGTTCAAACGGTATCCATACTCCCTTCAAATTCATTGTTCCCAGCTTAACCACGCATTTGATCTTTTCACTTTTCAAGATGCCGTCTCTTTTTCCACGAGACATTTTTGTTACATTAAGAAGTTTTGTTCCGTTGACATAGTTCGTGTCTTCGCGCCGAGATACCATGACTTCGTTTGCCTCAACTTGGTAGCATACCGTACCCATTTCCTCCCACAACTTGGTAGAAATTCGGGGCTTGTATGGTCTAGTAGAAGAGGGGGAGGTTTCTTGATAATTTTCCTTCTGCCAAAGATTGCCTGAGTTTGGAGTCGGTCTGATACCTGGGGTCCCCACGGAACTCGCAGAGGAGCTGGAAACGTGATGCCTATGCATCACGTTGATCGGTTTTTTTGTATAACCAAAGTATTCACCTTTTCTGTCATAGATTGCTCGCCCTCTATCACAATGAGCCCCTCTTCTTGGGGAGATTGGTTCATTAAATGTGGAACTGGAATAAGTAGCGGAAGAGAGAGTTTCAGTGCTCTGGGGACTATCTTGGAAAGGTACTGGGTATCCATAAACTTCGGCATTTATGCTGGAAGTATAGTTTTCAACGGTACCATTAGTGTATGGCTTGCTACTTTGCTCATCGAAAGATATTCCTACCATAAAGTTGTGTTCTGAGCAAAACTCTCCACTCTTGTCAAAAAAATTTGAATCTGAGGTCGTCATTGATGTCCTTCTGAGTGAGAGACAAGCAAACAATCAACGATGGAGGCTAATAATGTAATCGAGATGTCAAATATTGTCTCTGCTTTTGCGTCGAGCTACTCCGAGACCTCTTTGAATATGATTAAGAGTACTTTCGATGATGCCTTAAAAATATCACTTCTCTTGTCTATCCAAGTCTAAATACAACCGTAGGTTATTATCGCCATCGGCCATCAGAGCAATTTCAAAGTAACTAATTAGACATAATCAATGTAATTTTTGGAAAGCGGTGCTACGGATTTGATACCATGTTACAGGAAACAAGCGGTTTAGTTGTTTCACTCGCTGCGATTCCCCGTTTTCGGAGAGATAATTCTATTTTATTGCGTTATTAAGGTTGCCGAACTACGAGAAATCAAGGGGCTGCAACTTTATGCAAGGCTTGACTTTTATAGTGCATACTCATGTCCGCTAGAGACATCGATCGCGAATCTCGTGGTGGAGGACTTTGTACTTGATATTTAGATTCGGATAGTAGGTTACAGTAATATTCGAGAGTTGTCACGAGAATGGTTGCTGCGTTGAGTACTAGATGTTGGCTACTTCCGGCCCCATGCTGGGTATTATCGCCTACTGATCATAGTAGTGTCAAAGCCCCATACATACCATTCCTGCATTGTATGGGAATAAGGCATCTAGATTTGACCGAATATGCAATGCGCATATCGCAACTATTCCATCTTAATCGAATTGGGGATAGTGAGTCTGGAGGTCGATTTCGGCTGCATGAAAATGACTGTACCCAGTCCGCTAACGGGAACTTGAAAGAAAAATCGTCTCCAAAACTTTCTGAATTAGTCTATTTTTCATCCTCTTGTCACTTTTTGTGTTGCCGCGATAAAGTGCAGAGACTGCCAAATTTGCCCATGATAAACTCCAAAAAAAAAAGCCGATAGTTAAAAAAGGAAGAGTCTCGGAAACAGTTGCGTTTCCCATTGATGAGCATGGTGCTCTTTCCACCGAACCAGTATCTTCATTGTCAGAAAATTCATATAATCCCCCGGGAAGCAGATACGAGCTCTTTCGGTATTCACACGACAGAGAATGCAGCGAAGCTTCGCTATCGCGATGCCTGCAACCTTAGATGACCGACGCTCACGAGTTCACGACGGCTTAGAATATTACGCAATTTTAGTCACGCACAAAATTCACTGGCGCCATTGAAAAGCTTCTCATAATGCAAGGTTCAGCCGTCACCGACAGTCCACGCAGCTCTATGGACGCGGGAACTGGCAGTAGGAGGAGCTCATTCCTATTCCAAGGCGCCAACTCGCTCGGAAACTTCGCTTCATCCTACCGGCGGGCCATGCTGTTTGCAGGTGCACTGGCATTTGAGTCACCTGAGAATACGAGCATGATTGCGGAAATTTCGCCTTGCAGCTCCCCGCAATTGACCGACTCTGAAGCAGAGATTGGTGGGACATTGACTAATAACCAACCACACAGATTCAGCGGCTCGACCTTGGGCCAACCCCAGGGCACCAATAGGCTTAATGAATTCCACTTTCCGCATTCACAGGATGAGAACTCTCCGTTAATACGCCGAAGCAGCACTGGGTCGCAATCACTGCGAGTTACGCTGTGGGCAACTGGAGCGTCCACAGCACCGCAGACTATTTTCAACTCTATCAACACCTTGGTCGGCATAGCCATGTTATCACTACCGTTCGGCTTTCGGGTTTCTGGTTGGTTATTTGGCACTATAATCCTTTTGATTTCGTACTTGACCACATGCGAAACCGCCAAAATGCTCGGCAAAATTCTTCGGAAGCATCCCAAATTAACCACATACAGTGACATTGCCCATCTCAGTGGAGGAGCCGTTGCGCTGGCTGTGGTGACACTCATTTTCATTGTTGACTTAACAGGTGCTATGATGTCCCTATGCATTATGTTTAGTGACAGTTTCGCATTGCTATTTCCGCTGATAAGTCCAAAAATTTTCAAAGTGTTTATTTTGTCTCTCATGTTCTTCTTGTCATTCTTGCCGCTTTCTGTACTTTCATTCTGCAGCTTGATGGGTATTTTTGCAACGGCTTCAATTATCGTGTTGCTTTTCATTTGTGGATTTTCTTCCCGCGTGCTGCCGGGATCGCTTCTAGTACCTGCGACTACAAGCTGGTGGCCAGAAGATAAAAATTACCGTTACCTTATGTTGTCTCTTGGAATCTTCATGTCTCCCTGGGGCGGCCATCCAGTATTTCCCGAACTTTTCAAGGACATGAGACACCAGAACAAGTACGAACGCTGCGCGAACATTTCATTCTTTTTGACCTTCAACTTCGACTTTGCAGTGTCAGTAGTGGGTTATCTTATGTTTGGGACCCAGAGTAAGGATATAATAACCAAGAATTTGATGACCAATGAAGCTTATCCCACATGGGTGAAGTCCTTGGTGTGCGTCATAATGGGAATACTCCCCATTTCAAAGCTACCTCTCATTGCACGGCCAATAATCACAGTATACGAGAACTATTTCAATATCAATGACAAATCAGCCATCATTGTGCAAAACGGAGTCGTGGTTGAACTGATGTCTCTCAAAAGAGCGGCTGCGAGAGTTATTTTCACTGGTATCATGATGGCAATATCATTGAAGCTCACTTCGTTTGTCAAAATTGTTGCTTTCTTGGGCAGTGCGGTCTGTTTCACGGTGTGCGTCACATTACCACTAGTATTCTATCTATCTATCTTCAAAAGTGAAATCGGCTCTAAAGCCAAAGTCATATTGTGGGTTGGTATTGTTATCGGAGTTGTGGGATCAGTAGTCGGCACAATAGGATCCATTTTTGTGGAAGTTGACTAATGAGTTACAGTGAGGATTAAGTACCATCTATTTTCAATTCACCTAATGTATATAAATTATAGTGTACTGGATACAACGAAATTTATTCGCCGTACACTGT
Organism: [Candida] ascalaphidarum; assembly: GCA_030674335.1. Classification (NCBI taxonomy): domain Eukaryota; kingdom Fungi; phylum Ascomycota; class Pichiomycetes; order Serinales; family Debaryomycetaceae; species [Candida] ascalaphidarum. The sequence continues at coordinate 83,018 of JAKTYC010000015.1, forward strand.
TGAATAAAGCCAGCTGTTATTCAACTCAAATCCAGATGCATCCGTCAGGTTTTGTTGTAGTTGCCTTTCCTTTTAGTTCTGCTCTGATGTTCTTCAAAATCAGTAACTAAAGTAGATGCATAAAGCATGTTGTCATGTTGCGACCGCGCTAAGTATTGGGCCATTACCTGTGAGCCTGAGCTTGTATTATACAGCACCAGGCGGTTTTGGTAATAAGGTGACGGTGGTGGTACTTGGTGATGCATCGGAGGAGCATAGGTAAGCGAAGGACCTTGCGGGGTAGAATAGTTCGGTGGATAGTAGTAAGCGTGGTTCAAATTGGGATTGCTGTTCATCCTGACGGGCGCAGCTCGGTAATAAGGTGTGCCCTGTGGGGTACCATACATCGAATTCAAGGATAAATTGGAGAGCCCCTTAGATGATCGCCTGGATGGAAACACATCCGACTTCGAACCATACTTATGAACTCCTTGATTCTGGCGCGCGGAGCTATTTTCCTCAGAGCCGATGATGATTGAAATCTCATCATCATCATCATCACCATCATCCTCTTCATCAGCCTCTAAATCGCCGAAAGCTTCTTCCTTCTCCTCCTCAGTTGCATTTGACTCATGCTGTTCCTCCTCAGGTTCTGGAGAGTGAACAACTGAGCTGGTAGAGATTCCTAACCCTTCATGTTCGTTATCATCCCCTACTTCTTCACTGATTATACCAAACACTGAAGCAGCCTCTTTTGACATCTCCACTTCACCATTTTGTTGCGACTGATCCAAGTCCTCATTAACTGGCGAGCTTAACTTGTTCAGAGCAGAAACCAGCAGCATCGCATCTGAAGACTCCAAGTTCTGCTTCAGTTTTCTGTTATACAATTTCTTCTTGAAACTGAATTTTGGTGGGTTGCCGCATCTGTCCTTCGCGAAACTTATCTTAAACTTGTTATACTTGTCATAAAACTCACCATCATCACCAACAACCTCTGCGATACCTTCACGATTCTTCGACTCAAAGAGCTCAACCAACTTGATTGCATCAACAATGTGAAGAAAGTTCAAGAAACCACAGTCTTTGTTGTGATAGAAATTGATTTGCTCCAAGTCACCAAACTTTGAAAAGTCTTGCCTTAACTCATTCTCCTCCGGTAACGACTGCTTCGGAGCAGTAGATTGCAACACCCTATTCTCGTCCTTCAATAGCTTGATACCAATGTACACGTTTCTTGAAGCGCCAGCAGTCACAGCAAGGGAGATGTCTCTATTCAATGGACCAGAGTGAGTCTTAGCCCAACCCACAGTAACGTCGTAACCATGAATTATCAACTGATGCAAGACCTGGTGATTCAAAAAGAACTTCAAAGCAATTTGAGGATCAATAAACGTGATGAAACATATTCTCTTCTCGGGATAGTATTTGATGCTTTCCACAAGACCACCTGCCCTCACATTATTGGCTATCTCTTCGACAGTGGTACTAGGATGAAGGTTTCCCAAGTAAATTGTTCTATTCCCGACATTCATTGGATCAGGGTTGAAGTTTGGGTTCATTGAAGTAGGAGGGGGCATGGAAAGTGCAGGGTAGGATGAACGTTCATAAGTTTCAGCATATTGGGAGGACGAGTTGGAGCTTAACAAGTCCATGTTTGTGGAGCCATCCATGGTGTTGGATGAACCATTTTGAGTACTGTCCAACTTTTCCACAGTGATGCTTCCATTCAAGTCATTAATCTCAGTGTTTTGCATCTTTGGGGTGGACGTTACCAGCGGCAAACTTGTCTTTGCTTCCTTGTCAATCTGAGTGCGGTCGCACCTATCATTGAAGAAGCTGATGCTCAAAAACTGAACATCTGTTTCGTCATTGTCGAGCTGCAGCTGCTTATCCTGTTGAACCCGCTTGGAATAAAACTCAAACGTCTTTATGGCGGAATCAATGGAGTTAAAATGCGTCAATACCTTGTAGGTGTCGCCTGCGTACTTTGTCTTCAATTCCTCGAACTCGCCAAATTTATCACATTGCTGTCTGATCTCCTCTTCGAGCAACGCCTCTTTATCTTGCGGCGCCCTCACCTTGATTAAGACCGCTCTTGTGGCGTTATAATCATTGATGTAGTTGAGCGTTTTCAATTTTATATAGTCTTGCTTGTTGAGAGTATTGCTGGTGGAAGTGTTGTAGTCATTGAGGGCAACTTTCATATGTGGGGAGTTGAGTTTCTCGCGAAGGATGTTGGCATTGTATGTGTTCTTGATGTACCTTGCGTGGAAATGGAGGGAAATCTTCGAGCTCACAAAAGATAGAAAGCATACTTTGACCATCTTGATTTCTTTATCCTTGAGATTCTTGGGCACGGGCTTCGAGAACATCTTGACATATTCAATGGGCCCAAAGTCAATGTGATTCAACAACTCGTGCAATGTCATATCGTTATTAAGATTAGTGAAAACGATGGTGCGCGAGACGTTGATCTTGTCCAAGTGCGGAGCATTCATGGACGTGAGGTAAGGATACCCGAGAGGAGGTCCCGCAGCTTGCTGTGCCATTGGGGGAGGAGGCCCTCCCATGCCGGGCGTCATGGGCATAGGCAGCATGGCCGGGTAGGGCAGGGACATGAGACCAGAAGGGAGCATGCTCTGGTAGTAGGGAAGCTCCACCGGGTCGTATTGGTAGTAGTGGTACATGACGGGTGGTAGTGAACGTGTCGGCGGGGACAATTCACGGGAATAAATAAAGCGATCTGTAACTTAAAGATTCCTTTGCGTTGTTGCAAGCTCAAACCGGATGGTATGAGGATGCTCCTGGGTTTTGCGCGGCAGGGTCACTAGCGTTCACCGGTTGTTGGAAACGTCAGTGAAAACTTTTCGGCGGACGATGCTGGTTAGCAACTGGTCCCAGACTACTGCTCTTGTTAGCAAGCGCTCCGTATAGCGAGGGATTGGGGTTCAGTGGGTTAGACTGAACGGTGGACTCGAAGTAGGTATTGGCGCCCAACACGAGACGTGTCTTCAAAGCTGGAAAAAATCCGGTATTAAGCGAAAATCTGCCCAGCAGAGGTCTGAAGTTGCACGCTTGGGGGTGTAGGATCGCTCCGAGACAAGGGTGGTGCACTCGCTCCTCGGCGGTGTGAGAACGAAGAAGCCCGAAAGAAGTGGTGAGCGAAACGGGGAAAAAGAGAAGAAATCTCAGGCACAGCACGAAATATTCTGCAGAGCGAAGGCGCAGGCTGCTGAGACGTGTGCGAGAGCCAGGGATGGCGTCCAAGACGAGAGAAAAGTAACTGACGCGAAAAGAAAAAGTTGGTATAGGCGGAAAGCTAAAACAACATGTGCCGCGCTAGTGAGTCTAGGGCTACGTGGTGAGGAAAATGCGAGGGCAGTATGCGCAGGGTAGCACTATCTGCAGTCGCGCGGCGTGTTGCCCAGGGCGTGTCAGCGTGCAGGCCGGCGGGGAGACGGCGTGGCGGTTCGCTGCGCGCAGACCCAAGTGGCAGCCCCCTCAGGCGGGGGCTCCGCTCGGCGCAGACGCTGTGCGCGACGTTTCATAGAGCAATCTTGGCGCGCGCCACGCAGCGGTGTGCACGTAGTTCGGCCGGGTCAGGAAAACCGCGCACGAGGCGCCCACCGGCTCGCCTCACCGGGTGCCTGTGACTAGCGAGGTTCGCTGCAATGCCGGGGGAGCTGATACCCATCGGGGCGCTGCTCTGCAGCGCGCTCCACTTTCTTCCTGGTGCAGGGGAGACTATTGTATGCATGCAGTCGTGCATGAAGGGCAGCGGGCTGATACACCACTTCGGGTCCCCCAAAGAGAGAGGTGGCATCCCAGCAGCCGCGCCGCATCCTTTAGCACTTACGAACTAGTACCGCCAAGGCCGCTGTCTACAGTAATTTTGTGAGCCTACTTTTCTTGTCGTACCTAATCTCGTTTCAATTCAGGCCCGAAATTATTATATATCCATGATGGGTTATGTCTATATACAGGCCGCAGACCGGCCATGCACGACGGCGGCCCCCACGCTGACCCCCCCCATCCACCTGTGGTGTTGCGCAGGTTAAAATTGACTTACTTCGTTGAGTTACTTACAACCTGGGGAGTCGAGTTTGCCGTATATAGTCTGGTTCCGTGGCCCACGACCGTCACCCGTGGCAGCGCATCCTCGGGTTGGATCCCGCAAAGACGGGATGCGTAGCGCAGCTCTGCGCGTCAATGGCCGCTGGTGGGTGCCGCGCACACGTGAGGGTCCCCTGCCGGAAGCGGTAGTGCAAGGCACAATCAGCGTGCTGTGCCAAACAGCTCAACAACTATGTTTATTAACAGCTATACAGCGCTTACAAGTCAGCGTCGTCCTCGTCAGGCAAGGGCAAGGCGGTGGCCTGCTCCATCTCCTGTTGGTACTTGTTCATCAACTCGGCGTCAACCTGGACCTCGGGAGGGGCCAAGGCTGGCGAGGCAACAAACTCCAACTGGGGGTTGCCGGACAACTTTCTGGCCAACCACAAGAAGGGCTTCTCGAAGTTGTAGTTGGACTTGGCCGAGATGTCGTAGTACTGCAAGTTCTTCTTTCTGTGGAAGGTGATGGTCTTGGCCTTGACCTTGCGCTCCTTGACATCGACCTTGTTGCCGCACAACACTATGGGGATGCTCTCGCACACTCTAACCAAGTCTCTGTGCCAGTTGGGCACGTTCTTGTATGTGATTCTCGAGGTAACGTCAAACATGATGATACCGCACTGGCCGTTGATGTAGTAGCCGTCTCTCAAGCCACCAAACTTTTCCTGGCCAGCAGTGTCCCACACATCGAACTTCAACTCACCGTAGTTGGTGTGGAAGCCGAGGGGGTGCACCTCCACACCCAAGGTGGCGATGTACTTCTTCTCAAACTCTCCGGTCAAGTGTCTCTTGACAAAGGTGGTCTTGCCGGTACCGCCGTCGCCGACCAAAACCAACTTAAACGTGGGAGTCTCAGTAGCCATTTTGCGCGTTCTATCTAATGCAAAGAAACAAAACTGTGGTCGCCGCAAGAAAGTAAGCAAGGGTGAGAGAAATTTTTTTTCACTTGCCAGTGGATCAGTCACGTGATCCTTTTTTCCCAAACAGATGGCTTGACGAGGACGACGGGTGGCTACACTGACGCGCACGCGGTGTGCAATGCTATATACATAGAATGGGGTACGTGCAACTAGGAACCTAGGGATGCTGGGTACCCGCACATGGCACTTGGGACGGCCCGGCGTGCCGGCAAGAGGACGTGATCGGGTAGCGCCAAAAAGTGCCCAAAACTATGCAGGATACAATCGGAGTTTTCATGAGGACTCTCAGATCCCTCACCAGCCCGCTCAGCGCTCGGCAAGCGTGGATCCGGGTGCATCAGAGGATTACGCTGCGCACGTGCTCAGCAATGGCGTCCTGCTGCTGGTCTTGGAGATGGAGAACGGATGGTGGAGGGTTGGGCATGTTTGGCAAGCCGGGCGGCGGCGGGAGGTGGAAGCTGCCAGCAGGAGCATCCAGTCTCGCCTGCGACCCTGGTGCGTACTTGTTGACATCCCTGATGGTGATCTCATAGTTTTTTGAGCTCTCCACCTCATCCCAGAGGCCCGTTTCTCGCGCCTTGCGCTCGTAGTACTGGCAGTAATACCGTATGTGGTTCCTGCCCAGGAGATGCGATTTCCGCACACTCATGGTGTCGTGGGTAAGATACGACTTGCAGTAGTCGCAGTAGTACTTCATGGCGGCGTGACAAGTGAAGAGGCTGCAGCGTTCTCTGCCGCTGCGTAGGCCCCAGGTCGTGCACCGCCAATTTTGCACCCGATGGCAGAGCACCCAGCGGAGCCCCTTCGCATGACTGCCGCCGGAATTGGTCCCGGGCGCCCCAGCTAAGCACTCCCGCTATTCTGCAAAGCACCTGTGCCCGCCCCTATGCCGAAGTTCAACATGCTGCTTGTGCCCTCTCCACCAATAGAATCGCACTTTGCTCACGGTACGCACACGACACGAAGCGTCAAATTTTCGAACTGTGATACCAGGCCCGGGTTCTGTACGAAACCACCGACGACGCAAAGATGTTCAGACAGGCAATTGTATGTGACGAATAGCGGCGGCAGCAGTACGCGCACGACGTGCGCACCACCAGAAGGAGCAATACTAATTCCAGCGTAACTTTTCCGCGGTCAGCAGAAGAAGAAACTTGGTTTCTGACTTGTACATCCAGCAGATCAAGGCCTTCAAGCCGACTCCCTTCACCCAGAAGGACATCGACGAGTCTGTCAAGAAGTTCCAGTTGCCGTCCAAGCCCCAGGTGCCCGACGCTGAGATTTCGGCCGACAGCTTGAACCAGTACGAGGCTGCCGAGGTCGAGACCGAGCAGGTCTCTTCTGGCGCCAGCTTGGCCGCCGAGGAGGACTGGTTCGTCTTCGAGGAAGAGGAGGAGCACCACTAGTGCTATGTCATGGTAACACACAAAACACTCATAGATGAATATGATTCACTGAAGAAGCAAACGTCACCCCAGCGCCCTGAGCACGAACTCCCGGAGGCTGGTGTGGCGATCACGCGTAGCCTGGCCGTAGAGCGTAGACAGTCCGAACCGTCGGGTCCATTGCGAGAGGGCCGCCGGGAGTGTCGCCTGCACACAGATTTTGTTTACTTCGCGTGGTGTTGCAAGCGGTGCTTTAGCATGGCTTCCACGCTTGATACGGACGCGATTGCCAGCGCCGCCGATCTCATCAACAACAGTCTCGTCAGCAAAGGATATATCAATGAAGAGCTCAAGTTCAATAGCATAGACTTCAAGGAGCTTCTCGATCTCGACAGCCTCGAGATCACTGAAAAGGTGTACAACAATGACAAAAACACCATCAACATCATCTACAGCTTGTTGCAGTCGATAGAGCGCAACAAGCAGACAAACACCAGCTTCAACAAGATCATCGCGCACAAGGACGCCGCCATCAAATCCCTTCAGCGCGAGAAGGAGGCCGTGGAGCTGCAGCTTGCGCGCTCTCAAGCTCAGCTAGACAAACTGGAAGTCATTGAAAAGACCGCCTTCACAAAACGCATCGAGGACCTCACACGCATAAATAAGCACCAAACTCAGGACTTGAATCGGTTGAAAAATTGGTGCAACGATATTCGCAACAAGTACCAGATCGAGCTCAAAAAGAAGAGCTTTGAGATTGACAGCTTGAAGAATCAACTTCTAGACAAACGAACGTCAACGATACAGACGTACGGCCTCTCTGATGTTTACGCAGACGAGGTTGTGGGCAACGTGCCAAGCGTCGACAATCGCGAAGACTTACTCGTCCAGCCAGTGTTGAACAAACAGTATGAGCAGATTGTCATTGACTTGACCAGCTTGATCGAGAACCTCATCTCCGAGAACCTCAAATTCCTGCGTTTCATAAAGGCTGTCAATAGCTATTACACTTCCTTGAACACCACCTTAGCCCAAGCTAATCGCAGAATCGAGGCCACCTTGCCTAGCCCCACCGACACCATCGACTTGGCAGAGATCACCTCAGATGTAAACACCAAGTCCAAGGACATTTTCTCGCAGATTGAGTCGTTCGAATTCATCACCAAGCCTCTCTTGAACAATGTGTACAAGAATTATCATTACGTTGCCGACCTAGTGGACTCGCTCAATCTGCAAACTACTACCACAGAACAGTCGAGCAGCGACGCTGTTACTATAAAGAAGCTCCAAAAGGAGTTGGAAATAGCGTCTCGCAACTGGCAGGATGCCATCAAGACCTTGGATAATTGGCAAAAGTATCAACCAACAAGGGACAGTCGCCTCACATAAGGGGAATGCCAAGCTCAAGTCGCCGGTTTTCAATGAGCACTTTGGTCACGGTAGACACCACCGAGATGGGGAAGTCAAACACAAACGTGTGTTCCACCATCATGCGGCTGAGCGGCCCCTGCCGAATGGTGAGTTGAAGTTCCTCCGACTCATCAAGAAACTCAAGATAATAACACTGCAAGAATCCTGTGCAGTGAATCCGGCTATAAAGCTCGCTGCGAGGAAGGATATTAATGCTGTGGTCGCTAATGGTGATGGCACCAGCCTGGTCGGAGGGAACGGTGTGGGTTGTGATACGCTCAATTGCTTCGGCGAGATCTCGTTCTGGCTTGACGTAAAACAGCAAAACTCGGAGCATGTCGCCGGGATGCAAATGAGAGAAGTCGCCGGTATCGCTGCCCTTGAACGGCTTCACAACGACCACTTGGTCGCCAACACGGAGCTGCCCGTGCTGCACCTCGCTTAAGCCATTGAGGTCGATAACCGTGCGAATGGCGGCGTCTCTCTGGACAGACAGCAGCAAGAGCCGCTCCACCACATTGCTTCGGGCCGCTTGGGGGTCGTCGTCGCTCTGGAACGTCAAGTCAAAACTGACGAGGGACAAGTTGGCGTCGAGCACGTCAGCTGCAATAGTATCGTGTTGCGCCAAGGTGTCGATCTTGCGGAGATTGGAAAAGGTGTCGAGCCGGTAGGCGGGACGGCGGCGGAGAAACCACCTCACTATCCACGACCGCGCATCGAATGCCTTCTGCGATATCACTTCCTGCTCCAGTTCGCTTGATGTATCGTGACGGCTGGCTACCTGCGCCTCGAGATCCTGTCGGGGCCGGCGGTGGAGCAACCAGGACCCTGGTGTCACCATGAAGCGCCAGTCGAACCGCAACTCTCCTACATAGGCCTGCCAGTTCACACACCAGTACAAGGCGAGTGCGATGAGCACCGCTGCTACTACGCCCACAAAAGTGCTTACGATGATTATGACGGTTATGCCTCTCGTCATTGTTGAAAGAAAGACTGCCTGGGGCATTTGCAGCCAAAGAGCCTCGATTATGTACAGGACAACCAACGGCCGTTACGTCATTTCTTGGGGTCCACCATGGCATCGAGCTCGCCGTCAATGTCTATGGGCTCGGCAAGCTCCTCGCGCTCGCGTTCCTTGTCCGCGAGCCGCTGGGCGTCGAGCTCGCGGTACTTGCGGTTGGCCTTCTTTGCCTTGCTCTGCTTGACCATCGTTTTGCGCTGGTTCACCACCGCTGTGCGGCACGACTCCGGGTTTGCCCGCTCCTCCAAGCGGAGAGCCAAGATCTCCCGTGCCCGCTTGCGGTTCTGTTCCTGCAGCCGCGAGTACTGGCAGGTGACGACGATGCCGGTGGGGCGGTGCGTGAGTTGCACCTTTGAGTTGCTCTTGTTGATCTTCTGGCCACCGGGCCCGCGCCCACCTTTCAAGAACACCTCCTCGATCTCGTCGTCGACGATGAGCCACGACGGCCGCGGCGGAAGCTTGTTTTTCTTGGGGATGCCGGCGGCGACGCTGGTGGTGCTGAAGTCACTACGGCGGGCCACGGCGACCTGCGCCGACCGCGCGCGCAAGCTGGCCAAGACGGCCCGCGCTGCCGCCGGGAGAAGCATGCGTGCAGCGGCACAAGTGGCCGGCCCTGCTGGCACGACGACGGTGTCGCGATGTCGCGATGCCATGTCGCCCGCGGAGTGTATATGGAGGGACGCGTCTTTTTCACGCGTTTTAACCTTTTCAGTAAAGACATTACGTACATATTTGTTCCTTTTCCGCGCGCACTCTTCTCTTCCCGTCAACCATGTCCTACAACAGAGGCGACGTCTACGGAGCGCCAGTGCTCCCTGGTGACAAGCCCGACGATGACTCCTTCAACGAGATCATCAAGGCGTTCCGGGCCTTCATTCTCGAGTTCCGTCTCGACAGCCACTTTATCTACCGTGACCAGCTCCGTGAGAACCTCTTGATCGGCAACTACTACTTGCAAGTGAACTCGGAGCACTTGATTGGGTTCAACGAGGAGTTGAACAAGCGCCTCAATGACGACCCGGTGGAGATGATCCCGCTCTTTGAAACCGCTATTGGCGACATCGCCAAGCGTATCGCCTACTTGTCCAACGAGGACGTGCCCACCGACTTCCCGGGCTGCCAGCTCATTCTCCTGTCCAGCGCCAACCGAACCTCCATCCGCGACTTGGATGCCGACCACATCTCCAAGATTGTGCGTGTGAGCGGCATCGTCATTTCGGCGTCGGTGTTGAGCTCGCGGGCCACCCTGGTGCAGTTGATCTGCAGAAACTGTAAGCACACTAAGCGCATAACCGTGACCTCAGGCTTTGGCCTGATCAACATGCCCAACCGGTGCCAGGGCGAACACAACTTTGACGACGGTACCACGCAGACAAAGTGCCCGCCGGAACCCTACGTCGTGGTGCACGACAAGTCCCACTTCATCGATCAACAGGTGCTCAAGTTGCAGGAGGCGCCAGACATGGTGCCTGTCGGTGAAATGCCCCGTCATATCATCTTACAGGCAGACAGATACAATACCAACCAGGTGGTGCCGGGCACCAGAGTCACCGTGGTGGGAATATACTCCATATACCAGGCCAAGCAAAGGAATAACAATGGTGCCAGCACTGTGGGCATCAGAAACCCGTACCTCAGACTTCTTGGTATCCTGACAGATATCAATAGCGGAGTCAATGGCCTGGGCTTGACCTTCACCGAGGAGGAAGAAGAGCAGTTCTTACAGTTGTCACGCATGCCCAACCTTTACGATGTGTTCTCCAACTCCATCGCGCCGTCTATTTACGGCAATGAGGACATAAAGAGGGCCATCGCCTGTTTGCTCATGGGCGGCTCCAAGAAGTTGTTACCCGATGGCATGAGGTTGCGTGGAGACATAAACGTGCTTTTGTTGGGTGACCCGGGTACGGCCAAGTCGCAGCTTTTGAAGTTTGTTGAGAAAATCTCTCCTATTTCGGTGTACACTTCTGGTAAAGGCTCATCGGCGGCCGGTTTGACCGCATCTGTGCAGAGAGACCCTCAAACGCGGGACTTTTACCTTGAAGGCGGAGCAATGGTGTTGGCTGACGGCGGAGTGGTGTGCATCGATGAATTCGACAAGATGCGCGACGAGGATAGAGTGGCCATCCACGAGGCCATGGAGCAGCAGACCATTTCTATTGCCAAGGCTGGTATCACCACGATATTGAACTCAAGAACATCCGTGTTGGCGGCCGCCAACCCCATCTTTGGTCGCTACGACGATTTGAAGAGCCCCGGTGAGAATATCGACTTTCAAACCACCATCTTGTCAAGATTTGACATGATTTTCATCGTCAAGGACGAGCACAATGAAGCCAGAGACATCTCCATCGCCCAGCACGTTATGAATGTGCACACCGGCAACACCAACAACCAGGACCAGAACCAGGAGGGTGAGATCCCCATCGAGACCATGAGGCGATACATCCAGTACTGCAAGGCCAGATGCGCTCCCCGGTTGAGCCCCGAGGCATCGGAGAGATTGTCGTCTCACTTTGTGTCGATTAGAAGGAGGTTGCAGTTGAACGAAGCCGACATGAACGAGCGCTCCTCCATCCCCATCACTGTGAGACAGTTGGAGGCCATCATCCGTATCACCGAGTCGCTTGCCAAGTTGCGGTTGTCTCCCGTGGCGACCGAGGAGCATGTCGAGGAAGCCATCAGACTCTTCACCGCGTCTACTATGCACGCCGTCGACCAGGGCGTTACCAACGGTGGTCTCATCACCACCGGCGAGTTGTCGCAGGAAATCAAGAAGGTGGAGCAAGAATTGCGGCGCCGGTTGCCCATTGGGTGGTCCACGGCCTACAAGACGTTGCGGCGCGAGCTTGTGGACTCTGGCAAGGCGTCCGCGTCCGCGCTCGACAAGGCGCTCTACATCCTCGAGCGGCACGAGGTCATCCGCTTCCGGCACCAGCGCCAGAATGTTCTCCGCTGCGGAGTGTAATATATGTGTAAATGAATCGGCAGTCCATGGCTCGTAGAACCGCACATTGTGCAGTCTCGTAGTGCGCGCACCAGCTGAAAAATCTGGCTGGCTGCCACAACAACGTCTCCAGGCAGCAGCAGCGACAATGGCGACAGCGACCAGTACCGATGCCACCGACGAGTTCAAGTTCATTGGACTCGGCGGCTGCAACGAGGTTGGACGGTCGTGCCATGTATTGGAGTACAAGAACAAGGTGATTATGCTCGACGCTGGCGTGCACCCAGGCCACAGCGGTTTGAGCTCGTTGCCGTTCTACGACGAGTACGACGTCAGCCGCGTGGACATATTGCTCATCAGTCACTTTCACTTGGACCACGCTGCGTCGTTGCCCTACTTGATGCAGCACACCAACTTCCGCGGCCGCGTGTTTATGACACATGCCACCAAGGCCATCTACCGGTGGTTGTTGGCGGACTTTGTGCGGGTGACGTCTATTGGCAACTCGCGGACGGAAGGCGACGACAACACGGGCGACACGTCGGCCAATTTGTACACAGATGACGATTTGATGCGCTCATTCGAGAAGATCGAGACCATCGACTTCCACTCCACCATCGAAATCGAGGGCGTGCGTTTCACCGCCTACCACGCCGGCCATGTGTTGGGCGCCTGCATGTACTTCATCGAGATTGGCGGCCTCAAGGTGTTGTTCACCGGCGACTACTCGCGCGAGGAGAACAGACACTTGCCGGTGGCCGAAATACCCCCCACCAAGCCCGACATCTTGATCACCGAGTCTACTTTTGGCACTGCCACGCACGAGCCCCGACTCGAGAAGGAAAACCGCATGACCAATATCATCCACTCCACCATCCTTAAGGGCGGTCGGGTGCTTATGCCGGTGTTCGCCTTGGGCACGGCGCAGGAATTACTCTTGATTCTTGAAGAATACTGGAACCTCAACAAGGAGATCCAGAATATCGACGTCTACTACGCCTCCAGTCTCGCCAGAAAATGCTTGGCGGTGTACCAAACCTACACTAATATCATGAACGACAAGATCCGTCTTCTTACTGCCGGCAACGACTTTGAGCGCAAAAACCCCTTTCTGTTTAAACACATCAGAACTTTGCGCTCATTGGACAAGTTCCACGACTTCGGACCCAGCGTCGTTCTTGCATCACCGGGTATGCTCCAGAGTGGATTCTCGCGCCAGCTTCTCGAGAAATGGGCACCCGACCCGAAAAATTTGGTCTTGATGACAGGCTACTCTGTCGAAGGTACAATGGCCAAGGAGCTACTTGTGGAGCCTCCCACGATTTCATCGATTAATAATCCAGATATGACCATACCCCGGCGTATCAATATCGAGGAAATATCGTTTGCCGCCCACGTAGACTTTCAGCAAAACACCGAGTTCATTGAGAAGATTAACCCTTCGAAGATCATTCTCGTGCACGGTGATAGTATACCAATGGGCAGATTGAAATCTGCGCTCTTGAGTAAATACTCATCCAGAAAGGGTACGGAGCAGGAGGTGAGAGTATTCAACCCCAGAAACGGTGACGAGTTGAAAATCGGCATCAAGGGTCTCAAAGTGGCGAAGGTGCTCGGAGCATTGGCGGAGGAACATATACTACTGCTCAAGAAAGAGATCGAAGCTGTGGTGGAGCAGGATCTTCAGCAAATTACTGAGTTAAGTGACGAGGACGTGGATATGGAGCCCGAGAGTGACACGAAGCCCAGCGAAGGTGCCAATGGAGAATTGAAATCCGAGTCTGAAGCCAATGGGGACGTGAAGACCGCTGAAGAGGATGCCAAACCCGAGGAGAATGTCATCGAAACTAAGCAAATTGTATCTGGAGTGTTGGTGTCGAAGGACTTTGACCTCAACCTCCTCCAGCTTCAGGATTTGCACGAGTTCACCTCATTGTCTACCTCTATAGTCAAGTCGAAGATCAGCTTGAAGATCAACGCCGATGTGTCTTTGATGATGTGGCACCTTGAGCAAATGTTTGGGTACATTGAGGTGGTGAATGACGATGAAGAAGAATGGGAATGTGCCATAATGGACATGATCACTATCTTGGTGGATAGAACAAAGTCTGAAGGTACGGTTCTCAGCTTGGCGGTTGAATGGATCAACGATAACTTGTTGGCCGATTCGTTGGCCGACAGCGTGGTGGCCATCTTGTACTCGATCGACTCCTCGCCGGCGTCGGTGAAGTTGTCATCGAAGTCGCACTCTCACCACGCACACGAAGTCAAGGAAGAAGAGACGGATGGCGATGTGCTGAATGGCAGCACCTCAGCAGAGAAATACAGTATAACCGAGAGGATCAAGCGCATAACTGCACTTTTACGCGCCCAGTTTGGCAGTGCCTTGACAGTGCTTGAAGGTAACAAGGCGCTGATCAAGGTAGGTAAGATGGAGGCCAAGATCGATTTCCTCAGCTTGAGTGTGGAGTGCGCCTCACGCGTGTTGAGGGACAGAGTAGAGAACATCCTCAAGCGCGGGTGCTCTTTGGTGGCTCCATTGAGCCAGTACCGCAAGACCGCCTAGCATAGATTACGAAGTCATGATAATTAAAGTATAAACCTGACAATGGCCATGTATGGCTGATGGCCCACCGAGTAGTGGACCGGCCATGGTGCGTATGTTCCTACTGTTTTGAAAAATGCACATTCATTTACTGGAGGCGCGGTGAGAAGCCCTTGGTTTAATTCGTAGAACTATTCCAGTACCTTTAGCCGCTTTGCGGGGCTTGTGGGAGCTTGCCAACAGCTTGGGCCTTAGAACGAGACCGGCAAAAGGCACGTCGTCCGACGAGGAAGAACTGCTTGAGGACGCTACAAATAGACTCGTGAGTGAAGTGGGAGACGGAGCAACTGAGCCAAGCAGCTCCTGAGTGGCCACGTTCGCCAATTCCTCGAGCCTGGGGTGAGACCACCTATTTGAACCGCTACTGCTTTCGAGAGCCGCCATCACGGGAGGGATAAGCCCAAGCAGCTCGAGGGAGCCAATTCCCGGAAGCTTGACGCCGGGTTTCTTATGACAGCTACAGGAGCACACAGGCTCGTCCAATTTTTTCCTTGGCAACGTTGTGAACGAGAAAAAGGACATTTGGGGGGCATTTGCAGCCGCGGGGGGTTTGCAGCATCTATATTGGCCCGAGCACGACCCGACTCACTCGAGCGTGCGGAGGCATCGCACTGTCCAGGCACCAGCAGCGACGATGGCGTACGTAAAAAATGGCCGTGCTGGACCCGACGAGTCTGGCACGCGCCTTGGGGGCAGCACCAAGACGGACACTAACAACAGCGATCTCGTGGACCGGCCGCGGTCGGAACTTACCGAACTTGAGCTCCAGCAGCTTGAGGAGTTTGAGTTTGCCCACGGTCCGATGCTGCTTCTCCAGGAAGCCGTGACAAACGGCACGCCGGTGGTGGTGCTGTGCCGCAACAACCACAAGTTGATCGCCAGGGTGAAAGCGTTCGACCGGCACTGCAACCTTGTGCTCGAGAACGTCAAGGACGTGTGGACGGAGCCCGTGCGCAACGCCAAGGGCCAGAAGATCAAGGAGACGTCGAAGGAGCGCTTTGTGCTGAAGATGATGCTCCGTGGCGACTCGGTGATTGTGGTGTTGAAGGCGTGATGTATAGTAGAAAACGGACCCCGACGGGCGGGGCACCTCGATTCAAATGCAAATAGACTAGCACTGAGCAAGCGTGTAGCCGCGTCGGTGCACTGGTGGCTGTTCTCCTCCCAACAGCGCCGGGACGACCAGCAGACGCCGAGGCATCGACTCCAAGGACTGCTTACCTAAGCACGTGGTGGATGCAGCGCGAGTATAAATACGGCTGCACCGCACCTCTTTTGCAGCAGTCCCTTCTCGTCAGCCAAAACATTATTTGGCACCTCGAAGCGGCGGCAGACTCTTCAATTCGGTGTGTTGTATCCGATGCCGCCATAAATGAAGCTCAAGGCGTACTGCAACAACGCCGATGCCCTAAGACAGGTGCTCGCTCTCATGGCACCGCTCCGCAAACTCGTTATCCTCAAATTCTCGCGCGAGCATGTGGAGTTGGTGCTGGTCGACTCTTCCGCCGTCGCGAACGAGCCCCAGGTGTGGTGCACCCTTGATGCCGCTACCGTGTTTGACCAGCTCGAGATTGCCAGTTTACGCGACAACACGATTCTGCTCGAGCTCCACGCCGACCTCTTTGTTCAAGCGCTCCGCAACTACGACCGCGCCAACAGCGACGGCTTACACGTGCGCCTCCAGCGGAAGGACAGCGCTGGCCGCGACGGCACCAGCACGGGCACCGCGCGCACTGCGTCGCTCGCCTTGTTCTACTCCAACATGGGCAGCAGCACCATCAACCACACCTTTCGCATTCCCGTGCGCATCCTCAAGGGCACGCACGCGTCGTTCGTCATGAACAGGCCAGAGCCCAACAGTACGAGTCTTCTGTTCTCGTTGCCCGCGCTGTTTGCGGCCGTATTCCGCCGTCTCGACAAGTTTAAACGAGCAACTGCTACTGAAGTTGTGCGAGTGGTGGCCAGTGCACGCGACGAAGGCTTCTTGGGCTTTGTACTTGAAGAAGAAGGCAGCTACCGTGTCAAGATACGATGGAACCAGCAGCTTCTGTTACTCGACCGCACCGGTCCTGCGTCAGATGACGACTTGGCCGTGTCGGTACGTCTACGCGACTGGAACATGGCCGCCAAAATCGTGGCCGCCGCCACTCTGGTCCAACTCAAGGTGGCCGACAACGAGGCGTGTGTGTTGAGCTGCCAGCTCGAGGAAGATAGTCCCGACATCATGTACTACATCAGCGCCGCACGCAAGGACGACTTTGACTAGTCCTCTCTGCATTCGCCAATCGATCTTTGACTGCATCTGGCACCTGGGCGCGTATGGTCGTGCAGATACCTATCAGTTGTGACTCTGAGTCACGGTAATCGACCAATTTGTGCCTCCCATCCGCATCAATTCTCCATAGAAATCATGACTCGTACCTTGGAGCGCGACGAGCCCCACTACTTCGGCGCTGGACCCGCCAAGTTACCTACTGACGTTTTGCAGGAAGCTGCGGCCGACTTGATTAAGTACCAGCAGGAGTCTGTCGGTATTGGTGAGATCTCACACCGCAGCAAGCCTGCAATTGATGTGATTGACGAAACCAAGGCCAACTTGATCAGCTTGTTGGACATTCCGGACAACTACGAAGTTTTTTTCATGCAGGGAGGTGGAACTACTGGTTTCTCTGCAATCGTTTACAACTTGATGGCAGCACACGTCAAAAAGACTGGAAGCAAGTGGCCTGCGAAAGCAGCGTATGCAGTCACAGGATCTTGGTCTAAGAAGTCCGCCGAGGAGGCTCAGAGACTTGGGTTCCAAGTTGATGTCGTTGTCGACACCGCTGATTCCAAGTACACTACCATTCCTCCGTACTCTTCCTGGAAGCCAATCCTGGAAAACACCGCCTACTTGTACATCTGTGACAATGAGACTGTCAACGGGAATGAGTTCAAAGACGTTCCAGGTCCTTCATATCTCCCTGAGGGCGTGGAGTTAGTGGCGGATATGTCTTCTAACATCTTGTCCCGGAAGATCGATGTTTCCAAGTATGGTGTCATCATGGCCGGAGCGCAGAAAAACATCGGATTGGCAGGCTTGACCATATACATTGTCAAGAAGCTGTTGTTGAACCAGCCTCTGGATCTGGAACTCGCCGAGTTGGGCATTCCCAGAGTGCCCATCGCTTTCCACTTTCCCACCGTTGTGAAGAACAACTCCGCCTACAACACTATTCCAATCTTTACCTGTCACATCTTGAAGTTGGTTACGGCCAAGCTCATAAAGGAAGGTGGCATTGAAGCCATAGAGAATGCCAACATTGAGAAGGCCAACTTGTTGTATGGAGTGTTAGAGCAGTATCCTAATGTCTACACTCTTGCAGTCGATTCCAAGGTACGGTCGAACATGAACGTCGTTTTCACGTTGCGCGACAAAGACTTGGAAGCAGAGTTCCTCAGCGGCGCCCTGGCCAAGGGCTTGACGGGCTTGAAGGGCCACCGCTCGGTTGGCGGTATCAGAGCCTCCATCTACAACGCTGTCACCATTCAGAGCGTCCGCTTGTTGGCAGAGTTTGCCGATGAGTTTGGCAAGCAGCACTAGTATATAGTCTACCCATAAATGTCCTGCATAAAACGTGAATTTAGCGATGCTCGAGCTGGTCTGAAGACCATGCTCAAAGCGGTGCACTCGTGGCGGCGGCCTTCTTCATGTCGCTTTGGCTCCTTCACAGCCCGCCCCGGATGTGTTTCGCGACCGCGAGACTTCTCCACAAGCTTGGCGCTTCGTGATAGCATAGAGGAAAAGCGTATTAGTCTCAATAAAGAAGCGTACATCAAGCAGATCCAGGAACGCATCGCAAAAATCCCCATTGAGAACTACCGCAATTTCAGCATAGTTGCCCATGTTGACCATGGCAAACTGACACTTTCGGACCGGTTACTAGAGCTTACAGGGGTCATACAACCCGGAGAGAATAAACAGGTTCTTGACAAGTTGGATGTTGAACGCGAGCGCGGCATCACCGTCAAGGCCCAGACATGTTCGATGTTCTATACGGATCCGAGCAATGGCCGAGACTACTTGCTACACTTGGTGGACACTCCGGGTCACGTTGACTTCCGCGCTGAGGTACTGCGTTCCTATGCATCGTGTGGCGGTGCCCTTCTTCTTGTGGATGCTGCTCAAGGTGTCCAGGCACAGACAGTAGCCAACTTCTACCTTGCATACAGCATGGGGCTCAAGTTGATTCCGATCATCAACAAAATTGATTTGGACGCAGCCGATATTCCTCGTGCCATGGATCAAGTGGAGTCCACGTTTGAACTTCCACGCGATGATTGCATACCTGTCAGTGCTAAAACCGGCTTGAATGTCGAGAACATCATTCCAAGGATTGTAAGAGACATACCGTCACCCAAAGGCGATGCCCTGAAGCCGCTCAAGGCCCTTCTAGTCGACTCTTGGCATGATCCATACGTTGGCGTGGTTATGTTGGTACATGTTGTTGATGGTCAGATCAAGAAAGGAATGCGACTCCTCTCAGCGCACACAGAGGGAAGGTACGAGGTGAAGGAAGTGGGGATTATGTATCCTGACAAAATGCCGATGGATTCCATCCGCGCGGGCCAAGTAGCGTATGTCATTCCAGGCATGCGGGATCCCAAAGAGGCAATGATCGGTGACACATTTTATCAGTACGGTAAACACGAAGGCTTGCTGCCTCTTCCGGGCTTCGAGGAGCCCAAACCCATGGTATTTGTGGGAGCGTTTCCCGCCGACGGCAAAGAATTCAAAACTATGAATGACCACATGGAAAACTTGGTGTTGAACGACAGGTCAGTAACACTTGAGAAGGAAACTTCGAACGCACTTGGCCTAGGCTGGAGACTTGGATTCTTGGGCTCATTGCATGCCTCGGTTTTCCAGGAGAGATTGGAAAACGAATACGGGGCTAAAATCATCTTAACTGCCCCTACTGTGCCTTACAAAATCGTACACAGGGATGGCACGGAAAAAATTGTTACCAATCCAGATGATTTTCCTGGAGCCGACTACAGGAACCACAATATAGAGGCATTGATGGAGCCATATGTGGAAGCCATAATGACTATTCCAGATGAGTACATTGGCACTGTGATGTCGCTATGCGAAAGCAACAGGGGAGTGCAAAAAGAACTAGAGTACCTTACAACTGGTCAAGTACTTCTCAAGTACGAAATACCACTCGCACAGTTGGTTGAAGATTTCTTCGGTAAGCTCAAGGGATGCACCAAAGGATACGCCTCGCTAGATTATGAAGATGCAGGCTACAAGAAATCAGATATAGTCAAGATGGAGCTTTGCGTTAACGGAGAACCTCAGGATGCTCTTACACAAGTCATGCATCGATCTCAGGTGCAAGCGCGAGGCAAAGAATTTGTGGCAAAATTAAGACAATACTTAAAATTTCAATTGTTTGAAGTTGCCATTCAAGCCAAGGTAAACAACAAGGTGGTGGCTCGGGAAACTATCAAGGCTAAGAGAAAAGATGTCACCCAACGGCTCCATGCGGCCGACGTTTCCCGTTATAAAAAGTTGCTTCAGCGGCAAAAGGAGGGCAAGAAACAGATGAAAGCCGCCGGAAAAGTTCACATCAACCAAGAAGCATATCAATCGTTCTTACGGAGAACCTAACTTGTACATAAAAGCTGCTGCATAACATAGATGATATGGGTTTTGTAGAATATCTACGGTTAATTAAGAATTTCTATGCAATAATTATCTGATAAACTTTTGGTACACAATGTTGTCAGTCTCTTCAATGTACTTGTAACCTAACTTGTCAAGAAAGTTATAAAGTTCCTTCTCAGAGTATCCCTTAGGCAACACAAATCCACATAATACTTTGCCCACATCGTGACCATGGTTTCTGTAATGGAATAGAGTGACATTCCAGTCATAGTTAAGGGCTTTTAAGAAGCTTGTTAAGGCGCCTGGTCTCTCGGGGAATTCGAACTGGAACAATTTCTCGGTGGAGACCTCGTCATTATCACCAAGCAGCGGTTTGCCGCCGATCAAGTAACGACCATGCGACTTGGCGAGTTCATTATCAGAGATATCGTATACGTCGTATACGTGTTCACTCTCTATCATTTGGCGCTCAATATCGGCAGACTCCTTCTCTTTGTTGGAAACATTGAACGAGATGTAGATTTGGGCCTTCTTGGGATCACTGTACCTGTAAGAAAACTCAGTGATGGCACGAGGGTCGATGAGCAGTTGCAACTGGAGGAAGGCACCTGGGACTTCGGGAATAGTGACAGCAAGAGAAATTTCCTTACCCTCACCAAGCACAGCACGCTCACTAACAAAACGCAACCGGTCGAAGTTCATGTTGGCACCACTTAACACAGGGACATAATTTTTATCTCTATGGTCAATTTCGGGGTGCTCTTTGATGTACTTCTTCATTCCTGCCACAGACAATGCACCGGAAGGCTCAACAATCAGCCTAGTGTCTTCAAAGATGTCTTTTATGGCAGCACACAATTCATCCGTCAGTACACGAACCACTTCGTCGACCAAGTCACTGCAGAGTCGCCAGGTTTCATCGCCGAGCACCTTGACCGCAGTACCATCAGCGAAAACCCCGACACTGTTTAAGGTCTGCGACTTTTTGTTCTTCAACAGTCGGTACAATGCATCGGCATCGTAAGTCTCGACACCAATGACTTTGACGTGCGGGGCGATCTTTTTCAAGTAGACTGCCATGCCACCAATCAAGCCACCGCCTCCAACTGGCACAAAAACGGCACTGAGCAGATCAACATGGAGCTGACGTGTGAGCTCCAAGGCAACCGTTCCTTGTCCGGCGACCACGTACGGATGATTGAACGGAGGAATATCGGTCAAGTCATGGGCGACGCGCAAGCGCTCACATTCCTTCTTGGCGGCATCAAAGTCATCACCGTACAAAACCACCTGCGAGCCAAGGCGCAGCACGTTGGAGTACTTGATCGAGGGCGTCGCGGTGGGCATCACGATGGTAGACTGGATGCCCAACTTGTTAGCCAGGTATGCAACACCTTGGGCGTGGTTTCCAGCCGAGCATGCAATGACACCGCGGATAGGAACGTTGGGGTTGGCGTGCAAGTTGGAGATCATATTATAGGCGCCACGGAGCTTGAAGGAAAACACTGGAAGAAGATCCTCACGCTTCAAGTGCACGTTGGTGCCCAAGCGCTGGGACAAATTCACAGCGTGATCGAGCGGTGATCCTGCCTCATCCACAACGTCGTAAACCCGCGATGTGAGAATGAGCTTGAGATAGTCTGGCTGGCCGTCGGCCGCAAAGTCTGTCGGCGACAATTCCGGGTACTTCTTGGCCGGGTCGACAGCAGCGCTGTAGTATCGATTTTGCACGGCACCAACAGCCACGCGCAGCGCACACGAGCGCTGCACATGCTTTAGCAGCCCCAAGGCGTAGGTGCGGGCAAGGAGCATAAGTGAATGGGCCGGGGACAAAAGAAGTGTTCGCGCTGGCACCGCGAGGCTTTCCCCAGACAGTGCCCTCGGAACTCTCGCTACCCTCGGAAGTCGCATGACTCACAGATGGCTGCGAAAAAGTATTTGACCTCATCCATTGCAACATCCATTCTCACACGGACGTCAAAGGGGTCAAGTATGTGGTTTTCGTATTACACTCCTCAACTGCATCCACACTTCAGCGCATTCTGTGACGTGCGTAATCGCGGAAACTGGTGCATCAGCTCCGCACCTACCTGTATTGTAGGTACGAATAGGCAACTCGTGTAGTTCGCAATCGGGTCGCCAACTAGCTCTTCGTGGGTACATCCGAGCGGTATTTGATGCAGTCAGCAGGATATAATTCCCCGTAGTAAGGATTTATAATCCGCCAGACTACGGACACATTTCTGATATGCAGCACGCCATGAATTCTGACGAGGAGTTCTTGAGACAGTTATTGACGGAGGTGCCAGATACTGCACCAGATGTCCATCTGAATTTGCCAGCACTCCATCAAGTGGAAGAAATTGATGCGGCCTTTGTTTCGAATTTCCGGTTTTTTCAGTTGCCTCAAGAATGCGAACCGTCTCAAGTTGGAGAAACTTATGTCAACTACAGTCCCGTGGGCATGTCCCATCGGCGTCAAATTTCACTGGAATCGTATCTGACAAAAGAACACTATGATAGAGACTTGAGTAGCACCTTGAGCATATCAACGTCGCCCCACGCCTCCTCTGCGCCTCCATTAGTTGACGTTCCTATGGATCCCGTGGGAACTACGCAGTTTTGGAGGCCCGAGGGCACACTCAAAGCATACGGATACTTTGCAGTGGAACCAATGCTAAATAAGCCCAAAGCAATACTGAGGAACGTGGTTGCCACCGTGAAGGCAGAGTGGATACAACAGGAGTTGGATATCCATCTAACCGAGTTCAGTCCAACTCGCCGCAAACGACGAAACCCAGGTGCTGACGAGTTGACATGGCAGCCACTCTCGATTTACACGGCTTACACAAACTTGAAGGTTTCAGACATGAGAAGAACCTACTCTGAAAATATTCCTAGCTGCTCTTGCTTCGGCTTGATCAATATGAGAGCGAGAAACGCCTGGCTGAGAAGCCAGGTGCGAATGCGACCTCCACCGAAGAGAACAAAAACCCAAGTGTCCAATGCATTAGGTTTAGGGGCTAGCGAGGATATCGAAACTGCCCTGACTGCATCCTGTAAATCGAACCTACGTCAATGAGACATTTTAATCTACATAGCTTACGACACATAATAGCCTGTCAAGGAAAGGTCCCTTGGCCCAGTTGGTTAAGGCGTGGTGCTAATAACGCCAAGATCAGCAGTTCGATCCTGCTAGGGACCACTCCTCATTGGGCGTGTGGCGCAGTTGGTAGCGCGTCCGCTTAGCATGCGAAAGGTCTCCGGTTCGAATCCGGACTCGTCCACTTTTTTTGTTACTTTTTGCTCTGTTTCGGCACCACTATCACTGAAGGAATGCCAGTGTCCACGGACTAGGTACTGTGTCCGTGAGAGGTTGTCGGCGAAAGCGGAGATTCCTAAAGGGCGTGCAAAAACCAAAACCTCGACAGATTTAGGCGCTCGCAGAGTTTGCAGCGTCGGCACCATGGAGAGTCCTCTTACCGCCACCTATGGTGCGCGCATGAGCGCCTATCTCACCACTCCAGATGACTTCCGCAAGCAGAGAAAGAGAACGAACAAGGCGTTGTTGAAGTTGCGCCACGAATTGAACTTGGTGACGAAGGACACCAAGAACTACAAGACCAAAGAAAAGAGCTCAGAGATCTCTGCAGCAGACTTTGCGAAGGATTCGAGGTACGGACTCTTGGTGCTTTTGACCGCCGAGCGTGACTTGCTCTATTCACTCGAGATCAAGAGCATGCTTGAGATCAGCAGTGACAAGGGCCAATACAAGACTTTAATGGTGAGCAAGATCAAGCGGGCGCTGCAGCACGCCAAAAAGTTGTTGGAGTTGGTCCAGAACGACAAGAACGAGTTTGTTGTGGTGGAGTCTTACATCTTTGCTGCGATCGCGATGGGGTTGTTGGCTTCGAACAAGAGGCAATGGCTGAAAGCGTTGAACGCTTTATCTGTCGCCAAGTGTGCCCTCGAGTTCTTGGGTTCTGAGAACGACAAGCGCGATGATGCTTTGGATGAGGAGAAGGAGCAGTACAATGTGCTCATCAGCGAGTTGCTTGATAACTTGGTCGACCCCACCTTGAAGTTGGCGGCATCGCAAACCTCGGAGGCCCTGGAATTTGACTTGACTACCGTGGCTCGCAAGCATTGCCACGACAAGGAAGTATCTTACTTGCAGCCAGTGGTGGAGCGCATCAAGAACACAGACGACACGTTTGTGTCGGCCATTGCCTCGTCGGTGGAGTTGGTGAGGGCCATCACATGGCGCAACCACGAGGCCCGTCTCTATAACGATGAGGTGGCGTACAGAATAATGCAATTGAATAAGCAGAGGGAGTTTAACAACACCGACCAGTTTGACCAGTTGTTGTCCGACTGGTCTGCCGTTTTGGAAATCCACCAGGCGGACATGGAGAAGAACCAGGACGAGGACGACCTCCAAAAGACTCAGGATACCGCCATCTTGCTGACATACATAAACTACAACTTGTTATTTGCAAGAATGAAGAGAGATGTGTTGATGATACTGGCGTTGGAGAGCAAGGAAAGCAAGTCACCGGTGGACAAGTTGAAGACGAACAAGGACATCGCACGGTTGTTTGATTCCCTTATCGCCACTGTGCGAGAGTTGAAGGACTTACCAGGTGTATACAATGACGAGGAATTGTCTGGATCGTTGGACAATTTGGAGAAGCACTTTGCTGGCAAAAAGCATTTGACGTTGGCAAGCTCCTTTGCGCTCAACAGCAGGTTCGCGGAGGCATTAAAGGTGGTCAACCACGTGTTGGAGTCGCAACCTTTGGGCCAAGTGTACGCCGTGGAGTTTCCCTACAACGTTTCGAGTGTTGAGGAGCACGAGCAGTTGCAGATACAGCTCAAGGAGGAGTTGAAGCGCGTGCAAATCTTGGCCCAGTTTGCTCACGAGTTGAGCACTGGCGAAAAGCACACTACACTTGAGAATGTCAACAAGTACCCCATCACCAACAATGTGACACGTCTTGGTGCCACACCGTCATTGGCACCCATCATGTGCAAGCCGGTGTTGTTCGACATTGGCTTCAACTACATTTCCTACGACGCAGTGCCGGGAACCACGTCGGTGAGCGCCAACGCCCCTACTGCCACGCAGGACGACGACAAGAAGCGCGGCTTTTTCGGCCTCTTTGGCCGCAACTAGGTATAACATGAGCGAAGCGTGGGTAATACATACTGCACATAAACCAGTAGTGGCTGCTGTCGCGATGGTCTCGGTGTTCTTTTGTCGGGAAGATGCAGCGAACGGTAACGCTCGTTTTGTGCGTCATTGGCTTGTATGCGTCGTTCCTCCTGTGGTCGCTTCTCCAGGAGCGGATCAACACGCAGCCATACGGCCACCATCCGGTGACGGGTGTGCCCGAGTACTTTAAGGCGCCGTTGGTGGTAAACGCGGTGCAGGCGCTCTTCGCTTCCGCCGTGGGCTATACGTACTGCGTGGTACTGACAGGCAGGAGCCCACGGGCGCTTTTCACGGCAAACGAGCCAGCCATTGCGCGCAAATACTTTTGGTTCTTCATGGCCACCGCGATCACCTCGAGCGTGGCGCTGCCCGTGGGATACCAGTCATTGAAGCACGTTGATTACATTGCATACTTGTTGGCGAAGTCCTGCAAGCTCATTCCCTTGATGTTGGTGCACACGGCGTTCTACCGCACGCGGTTCCCAGGATACAAGTACGCGGTTGCCGGGATGGTGACTGCGGGCGTGGTGGTGTTTACCATGTCGCACCGCAGCGACAAGGTGTCGAACAACGATGGGCGCGTGGCGTTGGGCATGGTGCAGCTTGCGGTGCTGATGGTGCTCGACGGGTTGACCAACTCGACGCAGGACCAGCTTTTTTCATTCCAGAAGACACACCCGGTGAAGGTCGCAGTCACGGGCGGCAGCTTGATGTGCGTGTTGAACCTCTTCATGTTTGTGCTCACGGTGGGCTACTGCGTGGCTTTCCGCTGGAGCACCGAGCTCGTCTACACCGCCGACTTTGTCGCGCGCTACCCGCCGGCGTTGGGCAACGTGTTGATGTTCGCCACGTGCGGCGCCGTGGGCCAAATCTTCATTTTTATCATCTTGGAGAAGTTTGACTCGTTGGTGTTGACCACGGCCACGGTGACGCGCAAGATGCTCAGCATGATGCTCAGCGTGGTGCTTTTCGGGCACGAGTTGAGCCTGCCGCAGTGGCTCGGAGTGGTGCTCGTGTTTGTTGGCATTGGCTACGAGGCGCAGCTCAAGGCAAGCAAGCCCAAACAGAAAACCAGCTAGATTATAGACGATACACGACACCAGTATTTCGCAGCCGTTCGTGTGCAGGCATCGTGCTTTGGGGCCGCTTGCGAGCGTCGCATGGTAAAACAACCGGCACCGCAAGCACACGACCAGTACGCCTCGCACTGTGCTTTGTTGTCCGCCGCGGAGGTACAAGTGCAACAGTGAGCCTGGCCATCCGCACGTGTGCGGCATGCTCATATCGCATCCCCGAATCATGTTTCGAAACCAGCTCCGCAACGTGGAGACGTGCTGCTGCTTCGCCGCCGTCTTGTTCCCCAAGGTGTTCTGCACCGCCATGCTCGTGTGGACGTGCTATGCGCTCGTGCGTGTGAGCGCATCATACTTTGACAGCGCCGCTGCGGCCATCGCTGTGTCTGCTGTTGGTGCCGCTGGCAGCGCCTTGTGCGGGTACACCTACTTCAAGATCATCGCTGTGGGCCCTGGCTCGCCCCTTGAGTTTGCAGCGTTGCACATCCGCACAAGGGAAGAGGCGCCACGCAGCGGAAGCAAAGACGGCCTTCTAAGCGAGGGGTCCTTGGAGGATCCGCCCACAGAGTACATGACGCTCCACACCAAGACCGGCGAGCAGTACCGCTACTGCACCAAGTGCAGTGTGTGGAAACCTGATCGCTGCCACCACTGCTCCACTTGCAACCGGTGTATTCTCCGCATGGACCACCACTGCCCGTGGTTTTCGACCTGCGTTGGCTTCTATAACCAAAAGTTCTTCATCCAGTTTCTCGCGTACGTGGCGGTGTACGCGGCGTACTTGTTTGCTGTGACACTAGCCATGCTCTGGAGGTTCTTTAAGGACCAGGACTATGCCGACGGTGCATACTTGTCGCTCAACTTGGTGTTCTTGTTCATTGTCAGCGCCGCCTTCTTCATCGCGGTGTCCGTGTTTGGCGGCTTCCTGTTCTGGCTTGTTCTCCGCAACAACACCACTATCGAGTACCAGGAGCTGCGGTGGGATGTGAGCAACAAGCACGGGCCCGACTTCCGCTACGAGTTCGACGCCGGGGGCAAGCAGCGGAGCCTAGGCAACATCTTTGACCTCGGCTGGCAGCGCAACGTGAAGGCGGTCATGGGCCCCAATTTGTGGTACTGGTTGTTGCCCATCAGCGCCACGGAACGCCGCATTGATGCCAATCTTCGCAACGGCATCAACTACGAGATAAATCATGAGGAGTACGACAAATGGGTCCAAAATGCTGAGCTCCAGCAGCAACTCAACCGGCAATTGGCCGAGTACAGAAACAGGTTACGAGAGGAGAGAGAAACGGAACACTAATGCATCGTGAGTTAGGCGCTGTAGAATATTCCGACACAGGCCCCACGCTGCTGGACTGAGGCCGCTGGCAGAAATTAGGTACACACACGACTCTGATATGATGGACTTTTCATCGGGCTCCTGAAGCCTGGAGGCGCCGTTTCCTACGAGTCAGCAAAAATCCGCTCTTTTCACCCATTACTTTAGCCTGAGGCTTGAGGTGTGGTACAAAGCAGTGGACGCTATTCTCCCACAACAATTTCACAAATTTCACCCTTGAACCACCTCTGATAGCACCATGTACGTCCAATTGCCGTTCGACGAGCTCAAAGTCGAGACTACAAAGAAAAAGCGAGTAGCGTACTTTTACGACGCCGATGTCGGCAACTACGCCTACGGCGCTGGCCATCCCATGAAGCCACACAGAATAAGAATGGCCCACTCATTGATCATGAACTACGGCCTCTACAAGAAAATGGAGATATATCGCGCCAAGCCTGCCACAAAGCAGGAGATGTGCCAGTTCCACACCGACGAGTACATTGATTTCTTGAGCAGAGTTTCGCCCGACAACTTGGACTTGTTTGCCAAGGAGCAGATAAAGTTCAACGTTGGTGACGACTGCCCAGTGTTTGACGGTTTGTTTGAGTACTGTGGTATCTCTGGAGGCGGCTCCATGGAGGGAGCGGCGAGGTTGAACCGCGGCAAGTGCGACATTGCGATCAACTATGCTGGTGGCTTGCACCACGCAAAGAAGTCGGAAGCGTCTGGATTCTGCTACTTGAACGACATTGTCTTGGGTATTATCGAATTGTTGCGCTATCACGCCCGAGTGTTGTATATCGATATTGATGTGCACCACGGCGACGGTGTGGAAGAGGCGTTTTACACGACGGACAGAGTGATGACATGCTCCTTTCACAAGTACGGTGAGTTCTTTCCCGGAACCGGTGAATTGAGAGACATCGGTGTGGGCAAGGGTAAACACCACGCTGTCAATGTGCCCTTGCGGGATGGTATCGACGACGCGACCTACAAGTCGATTTTCGAGCCCATCATTAGCAAGATTATGGAGTGGTACCAGCCGTCGGCTATTGTTTTGCAGTGCGGAGGTGACTCCTTGAGTGGCGACAGATTGGGCTGCTTCAACTTGTCGATGGCTGGCCACGCCAACTGCATCAACTTTGTGAAGTCTTTTGGTCTTCCTTTGATGGTGCTCGGCGGCGGTGGCTACACCATGAGGAACGTGGCCAGAACCTGGGCGTTTGAAGCTGGCTTGTTAAACGATGTGGTGTTGCCTGGAGAGTTGCCTTACAACGAATACTACGAGTACTATGGCCCCGACTACAAATTGGACGTGCGGCCCTCTAACATGTACAACGCCAACTCACCCGAGTTCTTGAACAAGATCTTGACCAACATTATGAGCAACTTGGAGAACACCAAGCACGCCCCCTCGGTGCAGATGAACCACACACCCCGTGACCCCGAGGACTTGGGTGACGTTGAAGAAGACACCAAGGAAGCTATCGATACCAAGGGTGGTTCGCAGCAGGCCCGCGACGAAACAGTGGTCCCCGAGACAGAGTTCTACGACGATGAGGAGAAGGATGTGGGCGAGAAGGACATTAGTATCTCTAATGGCGATGTGAAACCTGCGCTGGGCCCCGTCACGGCCCAGAACACCGACGCGGCGGTTAGCACAATCGCGGAGCAGAAGCCGGAGCTCACTGAAGAGGAGTTAAAAGAGATCACGGAATTGAATTCCATGAGCTAGATGTATTAATAGGTTACTTGGACTGGTTCGTAGGTAATGTTGTGTGGCACACGACTGCATACTATGGCGGGCTCATCGTCCTCGAGCAGCATCCATGCTAGTCTCGGAGCGGGCCATTGCGCTCGGCCGTTGCAGCCAATGGCGGCTTGCGAGGGCATTGAGCATCAAGCTGTGCTCTCTCTTGAGCGATAGCGTGCGGCCGCAGTATAAACTGATGGAGCTGTCAAAGCTCCACACAATGAAGTGGAAGCTGCCTCCGCGCAATATCTATGTCGTCAAGAAGCCATGGGACGCTGTGGTGCGAGATGCCATGTCGACCCTCATTCAAAACGTTCACAATCAGTATCTGAGCGTGAACGTGATCGTGAACGAGGACGTTGCGGATGAGCTCAAGCACGAGGCTTCCATGACGTCAAAACAGAGCGGGGACCCAGATCGGCCGCTATACACGGGGAGCCAGCTGGAAATAATAGCCAAGACGGACTTGGTGGTCACTCTTGGTGGAGACGGTACAATTTTGCGGGCTGTCAGCGCGTTCCTGAACTACGCCGTGCCACCCATCCTCAGTTTTGCTATGGGTACGCTCGGGTTCCTCCTCCCGTTCGACTTTTCCACGCACCAGGAAACTTTCAAGAACGTGTATGAGAGCCGGGCCCAGGTGTTGCAGCGAAACCGGCTCGAGTGCCATGTGGTGCGAAACCATGCGCACCAGAAGTTGAGCTACGAGGACGTGAAGCGTTACGAGCTTCAAGGAAGCAGCGAGTCGCACAACATGCTTCACTGCATGAACGACGTGACGTTACACCGCGGAAGCCAGCCCAACTTGCTCAAGCTCGATGTTTTTGTCGACAATGACTTCCTCACCACCACCACCGCCGATGGCATCGTGTTGTCTACCCCAACAGGCTCTACTGCCTACTCGCTCTCTGCTGGAGGATCCATCACACACCCCTCTGTTCCCTGCATCCTCATCACACCGGTGTGTCCGCAGCTGCTTCTGTTTCGGCCGTTGATCGTGCCCGTGCTGCTGCATATCATGATCCGCATCTCGCAGAATAATCGCAACCAGCAAACCAAGTTGACGATTGACGGTATTGCCCAGGATGGCTTACGTATCGGGGACCTGGTGCACATTTTCAGCGAGATGCTGGCATGCGATGACCCGGACAGTGTCCCGAATGAAATCTTTTGTGTCGCCCGGAGCGAGAACGATTGGACCAAGGATATCAACGAAATGTTAGGGTTCAACAGCCTGTTTCGCAAAACTCGTAATTAGGCGTGGATTTTGATGGGAACGATTGTAAATAGCATACAAGATCTATTTTAGGCCGAGGACGAGGTTTCCGCCAAGGTCAAAGATTGAAACGGCTCGAAATAGCAACACCAGTGTGCAGCATATGTGCTATGCAGTGTAGATGTCATGCAGTACCCCTATTTTCTTTTTTTGCTTTTATTTTATTTTATTTTTTTGGCATGGGGTGTCCTTGTGGCGGAAAGTGGGGCCGAGCCAGAACGGCTAATCCGGGTCATCAGCGGGCGCCATCGGTGACCAACGCCGCCCCGCCCAACGCAGCAACATTGCACCTGCACACTAGCCTCAGGAGTCAGCTCGTGCATCGCTTATGTCGATCGTTTGTGCAGTGGATGGGGTGCACAGGGGGATTGCATATAAACCTCCGGTTTGACCCCATATAAGCAAGATCGGAAGAATAATCTTCCCAGGGGCTCCAGACGAGTGGCGGTGTGTACCCGCACCGGCTTCTTAGCCCCGGCGCGTAGCTTTTCTAACTGACGGTAAAAGAGTCAGCCCGACCATGAAATCGTCGCCATATGCACACCACCGCGCAATGTGGATATGCAAGCACCAACCTTGTTGCGTGCCACGGCGCGCATCAATCTCAACATGGGGTGCACATGGGGTGCACTCAGGGAGTACATAAACGCCGGCCGCCTGAAAAGGACACACTGCCCCAAAACGTTCTTTTCGAGCTAGTGCAGCAGGACCCCCTCAGTGCCCCGTGGCTTCTACGCTGTGAACACACTAGTACAAACTATTCGTGCTCACACGTCCTTGCGATCTCGCAGCGAATCTCGAATAACGCAGCCCTCTGTCACCGAGAGGCACATGAGCTACATCACGCCGTCTGCTATTGTTTTTTCTCGTCTAGTCCTTGACGACTAAGTTGTAAAAAGTGATTTGAGACCTGGTCCTTCCACCAGTCCGCAATTCTTCGTCGAACCCTGACTCCCGGAACCCAACGCTCGCATCTTCGTCCCACAAACACGGAGACCCTCTCAATATCCGACCTGCATATACACTGGTCGAAATTTTCATCGGCATACTGGTGACAAGCGAGGTTAGTGCGCCACATCGCCATGTCGATGAAGAATGGAATCCACGCGGAGGTCAACCCGCTGGCTATTCTAGCGGAGACCACGTGTGCAACATGGCTCGCAATCGGCTCGCTTGCGGAGTCTCTCGGCGACTTGGAGAAGGCGTTGTCGTCGTATGATGCAGCCTTGCGTCACTCCCCAAACAATCCCGAGATCCTCACCAAGCTTGCCAACATTTACCGTCTGAAGGACATTTTCTTCAAGGCTGCCGAGTTCTACGAGCAGGCATTGAACTTCAACCCAGAGAATGGCGAAACGTGGGGTCTTCTTGGCCACTGCTATTTGATGCTCGACGACTTGCAACGAGCGTACGCCGCCTATCAGCGCGCCCTCTACTACTTGGAGAACCCCAATGTCCCCAAACTTTGGCACGGTATTGGAATTCTTTACGACCGTTACGGTTCTCTTGAGTACGCAGAGGAGGCGTTTGTTCGTGTGTTGGAATTGGACCCCAACTTTGACAAGCTGAATGAGATCTACTTCCGTTTGGGTATTATTTACAAGCACCAATCCAAGTTGCAGTCTGCTCTTGAGTGCTTCCAATATATCTTGAACAATCCTCCTCACCCGTTAACACAACCTGATGTGTGGTTCCAGATCGGTTCCGTATTGGAGCAGCAAAAAGATTTCAATGGGGCTAAGGAAGCGTACGAGAAGGTGTTGCAAGTTAACCCCCAGCATGCCAAAGTCTTACAGCAGTTGGGATGCTTGTACTCTCAATCGGAGACTGGAACTGCTGGCGGCGCGGCTCCTGGCGGCTTCCAACAGGATCTCAATATTGCCCTCAAGTACCTTACCCAGTCGCTTGAAATCGACCAGTCTGATGCCCACTCCTGGTACTACTTGGGCCGTGTGCACATGATCAGAGGCGACTTCAATGCTGCCTATGAAGCGTTCCAGCAGGCAGTCAACAGAGACTCTAGAAACCCTACTTTCTGGTGTTCCATCGGTGTTTTGTACTACCAAATCTCACAGTACAGGGATGCTTTAGACGCCTACACCAGAGCAATCAGATTAAACCCCTACATAAGTGAGGTGTGGTACGACTTGGGGACCTTGTATGAGACATGCAACAACCAGATTTCTGATGCCTTAGATGCTTATCGGCAGGCTGAGCGGTTGGATCCAGGAAACCCCCTCATCAAGGCTCGCTTGGAGCAATTGATCAAGTACCAGCAAGAGGGCAATACTCACCCGCCCCAGCCTCCTCCAATCTCACAAAAACCTAGATTGCCCCAAGGCATGGTATTGGAAAGTACTCAGCAACAACCACCTCAACCCGGCCAAGCTCCAGGGCTGCAGCTAGGACAACAGCCGCAGCCTCCACTCCATATGCAGCAGCCAGGACTCCAGCAGCCTCCGCACCCACTCCTCCAGCAAGGCCAGCAACCTCCTCAGTTGCAGCATGGTGGACCTCCAGGCACCTTACCGCAGCCCGTGGCGATTCCGCAACATGGTGGACAAGGAACCTTGCCTCACCCAATGGGTGTAAGTATGCCTCCTCAGCAGTTGCCCATGCAGCCGCAGCCCACAGCCCTTTCTGGTCCTGCGAAACACGGTCATCTGCACTCACCTCTGAATGGAAAAATTAAGCATGAGTTGGAGGAAAAGAAGGACTCTAAACCGAAGAGGCAGTCGACAAAGAAAAAGTCTGCTGCCCTGACACCCGTGGTGCACCATACCAGTATCCACTCTCAACAGGCTTCCAACGACAGCACTCCCAAAAATGAAAGAAAATCGTTGAACTCGTTGATGAACGCTGCCAATGCAGCAGCAGCTGAGGCAGCAGCGTCGCCAAAGGTTCCGGAGGCGCCAGCAGTCCAGAAGTTGGAAGCACCTCCTCAGCCAGCACCTGCTCCGCAGCAATTGGCTCCCATTTCTATTCCTCCCGCTCAACCCAAGGCCACTTCGCCTCCGGCACCACAACCGGCCCCTGCTGTTCCACAGCAACAAGTCGAACTGGCGGCGCCTGCCAACTCAGAGTCGTCGACGACGATTACCCCGGCGCCCACTGCCCCAACAGCACTGGAGCCTGAGAAACAAGATCAAGAGAAACCCAAGGAAGCTCCAAAAGATGTACCGCAGTTCTCTGCAAATGTGAACGGCAAGAATGACGATGAGGAGGAGGAGGAAGAAGAGCAGGCGGATGAAGTTGTGGAACCCCCGCTCCGGAAGGTGGACGAGGACGAAGATTACGACGAGGAGTAATCACCTGTAATTCTACTGATCGTACATACAATTTGTAATACTATATGCTTTATTGTACAAGTGCTACTATATAGTGAGAGAGGGAAGTGATTCTTCCTCTTCGTCTGTCTCCCAGCCGTCATCGGGGGCAGCGACGGGAACGACCACGGTATCGGTAGAGTTGACCACGGGGGAAGGTAAGCTCAGGCCCAGGTTCAAGCTGACGAGGGATATCTGCGAAAGCTGCGCTGCCTTTTCGCAGTTAAGGTACAAATTGATGCAGTCCTTGACTAGGACCACAAGGACCAACCCTGCCATATTGGATAGCAAGTGCAACTTGTCCGACCCGAGCTTGGGCAAGCCAAGTTGGGTGCCGTACTTGGAGAGAAGCTTGAACACGACTTTTCCGACTCTTGCACTGGCAAAGGGCCACATTGACGTTGTCATTAGCGTCATGGTTGTGGAGTGGTTCATCAAAAGCGTCGAGTAGTCGTGTTTGAGACAAGCCTTGATTTCAAGAAGGAGATTGACGAGCTTCAACAGGAAATATCTGGCATGCAACCTTTCCCTAAACGCCTGCTGAGTGTTGGCAAACTTGATTTTAAAGTAAGCAACAGCAGCCGAGATGATGTTGTCGGCCGACGTTTCGGCAATCACCTTGGTATTGGTTTTGTTGATGGTTCTGAGGCGCATCTGGATACCAACCAACTCGGAGCGGATGTCCTCGAGGCGGTCCACGCTCCTCTGGTCTAGTTTGTTGGCAATATCCCGTGGGCGCGATCTCATGGCCAAGTCGAAATGCTTTCTGTTGATGGTCAAACGGAAGAAGAGCTCGTAGGCCCAGCGGATGGGCACGAGGAGGGAGATCACGTTGTTCATTTTCCAGAAATTGATGCCGCTGAGGATATTGGCGTGCCTTGAGAAGGCTCTCCAGCCAGGGTTTTTCAACAAGCTTTGTAGGAGCAAGTACGAGTTCTTCAAGATGCTGCGGACGAGCTCGTGGTTCCCAAGCGAGGAAAGATACCCGCTGATCACCAATTCGGTGACAATGTTGTGGGCGTCGGGGCCGTCCTTGGACCCCAAGCTGAGGACGGAGGAGATAAGGGACGATGAGCGCATGCGGTAGAGCACGATGGGGAGCACGGGGATGCGCGAGAACTTGAACGGGTCGATTAAGCCGCGGGAGAGCGCCTGCTCCAAGTTGTCGATGCTGTAGTTGCTGGACTGGCCAAACAACAACTGCGAGAGGGAGGAGTAGGCGGCGGAGACGCCGCCGGAGCGGTCGGGGCGGGAGAGCATGCGCACGAGCAACGGGCCCGGGATGAGGCTGTCCATGATCTTAAGGCCGCAGGAGGTGAGGCCAATGTAGCCGATGGAGACCACGCCGGTGACGGCGGACGTGAGCCCCACCACGAGGGCGCTGTACTGGAAGAGGCGGGCGAGCACGCCACCGGTGATGGTGTAGAAGGAGAGAAACGGCGACAACTTCATGCTGAAGACGAGGTCGCTCTTGCACTGCGGGCACGGGGCGGCAAGCAACACCACGAAGCCCTTGAGGCGCGAGTAGTGCAGCAGGCGGGCCTCGTCGCCGGACATGCCGCCGCGGAACGGCGAGGTGAGGTCCAGGAGTAGGAGGTTGAGCAGGTGGGGCGAGAGGTTGATCTCAAGCGTACGGTCGGGCGTGGAGCTGGCGGGCGCGGCGTGGCTGAGGATGGAGTGGAGCGCCAGCGCCTGCACGGGCTTGCGGCTCTCGGGCGGCAACAGCAGGAACCAGTCAATGAGGCACTTGCGGTGGGTGGTGATGTGGCACGTGGAGCACGGCAGGATGATGTCCTCCGCGTCGGCAAGCAGGCCGAACGGCGGCACCTCGGTTTCGCCCCCAAGGCACAAGCTGCACGTCAGCATGGCGAGAAAAGAGGGAGCTGTGCGGAGAGTGTACCCCAGACTATCTTGTGACCGCGCGTACTGCAGACAGCTGCCGTTGGGTCGCAGGGCCGGCGGGGCAGCAGCGTGGCGCCGGGGCCCAGCTACGGGGCCGAAACAGGGTGTATGATTCAGTAGCGTAGATGGCGCGGGGAGGGCGCCTAGGCGGTGCGGGGAGGGCGCCTAGGCGGCCCACAGAAGGCCCAAGGCGAGGTGGTACAACCGGGCGTCCACCACGCAGCCCTCGTCGCGGCACAACTGGCGCAACGCGTCGAGCAAGCCCTGCACCGGCATGGCGACCACGTCGATGAACTCGCCGTCCTCGAGCTGCGGCTGCGGGTGCTGGTTCTCGCGGCGGCTCATGTCCACGTCCACGACGGCAAGCGCCATGTTGGCGTTGGTCAAACCGGGGTCGCTGAAGAGCGCCACGTCCGTGTGCGACAGGCTGCGGAGCGTGCCGTGGTAGCCCGTCTCCTCGATCAACTCGCGCTCGGCGGTGGTTTCGATCAGCTCCTTGGGGTCGATGAGCCCGGCAGGGAGCTCGAGCACCACCGCCCCGCACGGCGGCCGGAACTGCTTGGTGATCACGAGCTCGCGCGGCTTGTCCGCGTGGTTCAAGAAGGCCGCGATCGACACCGCGTCCGTGTTGGTGGTGTCGGTTCTCGTGGTGCGCACCGCCATCTCCCACACCCGGGCCCGGCCCAAGGGGTCGGTGTAGTCCACCTTGCGCACCTGGATCCACTTGCCATTGTCCAATGGCTCGATGTGAGTGACCTTGGCCTTGTAAGGAGACGCCATTCTGCAGTGCCGACGGGCAGAGACCGCAAGGGTGCGCGGAATCCGCATGGGGACGGGGGAGCACCCGCGGGCTGTATACAGCCGTCACGTGACGCCGTGGGTCTTGTGCCGGCGGTGCGCCCGCCAGCAGCCGTGCCCGCCGTCGAGATGACGCAGCAGCTGGACGAGCTCGCGCAGATCAAGGCGCAGATCCAGGACCACTTGATTGGCAGCGGCAACTACGAGAAGCTCAGCCGGCTCCTCAAGCTCAAGCTCTACGAGGCAGGCTGGTTCGACAGTGTGCAGCAGCTCGCCAACACAGAGCTCCGCGACAACTTTGACAGCGACCGCCTGGTGAGCTTTGACCAGCTCTATGCGTTCTTGAAGCCGCGCGCGGAGGAGATGGTGCCGCTGGAGGCGCGGGCGGCCGTGGTCGACAAGATCCAGGAGTACCTCGAGGACGTAATCCAGTGAGGGCGCGGCGTTGCCCCGCGCCGCCTTGGTGGTCGTCAGGGCACGCTGGCAGACGCACACCGCCACCCACTGCCCTCCCGCCGGCTGTTTCCAGCACACTTACCTCGCATCGTGCCACGGCACCAATACACACTAATGTCACGACCAGCGGCGCCAACACCACCCAGTCTCGCTGCAGTAGCTTCCGGCCGCGGCCACCGCGCCCTGCCCCCGCTCGGGGCCCGCCGCCCCGCCAGCGACCACCCCAGGCTGCTGCCGGCCCCGGTCCGGCCTGCACATAGCGCGATGCCGCGACATCGCGACATTCGCGTGTCGCGGCCAATCACTGACAGCAAATTTGTGCTGAGGTAAAGAGCGCTCGCACACACCCGTCAGCAGCACCATGTTCGTTACCAGGAGAGCTGCGATGGCCGTCGGCCGGCGCCAGCCGCTCGGCGTGATGGCGCTCGGCGCGCGCCACGTCTCGACAAAGGACCTCACGCCGTCGCCGATGCCCACGGACTTCCCCTTGATGTCCCAGAAGAAGGCCGAGGCCCCCATCGACTACGCGTTGACCTCGTTGGACATGATCGCCAACTGGGCGAGAAAGTCGTCCTTCTGGCCGGTGACCTTCGGCTTGGCCTGCTGCGCCGTCGAGATGATGCATGTGTCCGCTCCGAGATACGACCAGGACAGATTGGGTATCATTTTCAGAGCCTCCCCCCGTCAGTCTGACGTCATGATCGTCGCCGGCACCGTCACCAACAAGATGGCTCCGGCGTTGAGACAGGTGTACGACCAGATGCCCGACCCTAGATGGGTGATCAGCATGGGCTCGTGCGCCAACGGCGGTGGCTACTACCACTACTCCTACTCGGTGGTCCGCGGCTGCGACAGAATCATTCCCGTCGACGTGTACGTGCCCGGTTGCCCGCCCACGGCCGAGGCGTTGATGTACGGCGTGTTCCAGTTGCAGAAGAAGATGATGAAGACCAAAATCACCAGGCTTTGGTACAGAAAGTAGCATGATCTAATACACAGACAAGTACCAGAGTAGGTGCCTGCGTGCGTAGCGCCGCAGCTGAACACCACGCGGGAGCGGGCCTAGCCTCGGTGGCACACAAGACGCCCACTGCAGCGTGGCCGCGTGGAGCCTGCACTGCACCACCAGCTGGGTGGGCCTGCACATATTCATGCCTGCGCACAGGGCGTCGCTCGCGGCCTGCACCAGCCTGGCGGCTCACGTGAGCCAGAGCAGAAATATGATTGGCTCTCCCGCCGTGCCGGTGCGCGAATTTACACCGCGAGCTTCGGGGCAGAGCAAAAATTGCTGATTTGGGTGTGACTTGGTCGTTGCCACCTGTGCACGCCCGATTTTCCGCACTCCCTAAATTTCCTTTTTCTATATATTAATTAGCATACACCTGCGTCTCTTCTTTTGACCACATATATCTTTCGTCGTAATTTCGATACCCCTGTTGACCAGAGCACCCGAAATCGCTGGAGCATATAGTTACAAAAATGGCCAGAACCAAGCAGACTGCCAGAAAGTCCACGGGTGGTAAGGCCCCCAGAAAGCAGCTCGCCTCCAAGGCCGCCAGAAAGTCGGCCCCCGTGTCCGGTGGCGTGAAGAAGCCTCACAGATACAAGCCTGGTACCGTGGCCTTGAGAGAGATCAGAAGATTCCAGAAGTCCACGGAGCTTTTGATCAGAAAGTTGCCCTTCCAGAGATTGGTGAGAGAGATTGCCCAGGACTTCAAGTCCGACTTGAGATTCCAGTCCTCCGCTATCGGTGCTTTGCAGGAAGCCGTCGAGGCCTACCTCGTCTCCTTGTTTGAGGACACCAACTTGTGCGCCATCCACGCCAAGAGAGTCACCATTCAGAAGAAGGACATTCAGCTCGCTAGAAGATTGAGAGGCGAGAGATCCTAAGTGTTTATGTAGTTTCGGTTTATGTTATGACAATAGTCAATATGATGTTTTGAGATGGATGAATCGTAGCTTGATGTAGATGATATGATTGTTCCATTCTGTGGTTTTTGAGACCCGGGAGCGGTCTCTCAAAGATTACCGGCTGTGGTGCGTCAACCCTCACAAGCTAGTTACTTGTTACTTGCCCATTTCCCTACGCGGTCAGGTCGCTGACGCTGCCTGCTGAGTCATCTATTACTGTTCCTATTTCTCTTTCCCTCCCGCGACTGGCGCCTCATGGTTTTTTTGGTCCTCGTCCCTGACTTGCTCCTCATCTCCATTTTGGTTCTCTTCACTCTCATCTCCATCGTCTCGAATTCCCGGCTGATCGTCGACACGGTATGGAGCATAGGGCTGTGGCAGACCGTAGTACTGCATTGGATTATTGTACATGGGTAGCATGTATCCAGGCGGCATACCTGCTGCGGCGGCTGCGGCGGCGGCTGCGGCGGCTGCGGCTACCGCAGCAGCGGCACTCAGTGGACTCCGGTCACCACCAATATTCATGTTAGCCATGGACTGTGCAAGATCGGCTTCGGTCGCTGATGGTCGCTGTCCGGCTCCATATTCGTGAGGAGCCATACCAGGGTAGAAAGGAGGCGATGATAAGCCTTCTGGATGGGCTTCACTGTTTCTGCCTTCGCTGTGCTCACTACCAAGACTGTTGGATTTGGCGCGCAGTCCATAATGGCCACCTGGTGCAGGCGCCAGTCCCGGTTGGAAGGGCATGCTTCCATTCGAATTTGGAACATGGTGCGGTGGAGGCATACCCATCATGCCCTGCATTGGTGCAGGTGGTGGAGGGTGGCCAGGCATAGAAGGGTAGCCCGCCGCTGCAGCGGCAGCAGCCGCAATGGCACTTGCGGGATCCATACCCATTGACAAAGCAGCAGCAGCCTGAAGCTGCGCTGCTTGTGCCACTTGTTGCTGCTGCTGCTGAT
Organism: [Candida] ascalaphidarum; assembly: GCA_030674335.1. Classification (NCBI taxonomy): domain Eukaryota; kingdom Fungi; phylum Ascomycota; class Pichiomycetes; order Serinales; family Debaryomycetaceae; species [Candida] ascalaphidarum. Next base: position 123,047 of record JAKTYC010000015.1, read on the forward strand.
ACTTTTTGTTGTTGATTGATACCCTTCCCCAACTGAGCCGTACACGGTTGCCGCCAATAATGAAACCCTGCATCGCTGCAATGGCCTCCTCCGCTTCCTCGCGAGTCGAATATTTCACAAAGCCGCAGTTCTTGCCTGGCGGGATCTTAACCTGCTGCACAACACCAAATGGCTTGAATAAGGTAAAGAGAGTTGACTCAGACACTTCAGAAGACAATCCTCCCACGAAAACAGTAGTGTTGCTAGGGTCGACGTAGGGCTGAGTGTGGCCACGAGGAGTTCCTGGCTGCAACACTGGCATAGTGTTGACAGCGGAAGGTCCTACATTGCTCGGGGCAGGGCCCAGATCAGTAGAGCTGAAACTGTGGTCCCCAGATTCATCGTCAGGAACAGAGTGCGGTGGGATGCCTGGAGGCGGAGGCGGGGGATAGTATCCGAACATCGGTTGCATGTACATCATATCCTGCTGCATGTGTTCTGGCGGGCTATAGTAATGTTGTTGGGGTCCAGGGGAAGGCTGCGGAGGATGATAACGCTTCGCGGAATTGCGTGGAGTGGCAGACGCAACTCGCAACGGTCTTCCTCCAAACTGAGCGCCGTTCATTTCCACTAAGGCACGTTGCCGCTCCAGCTCATCAGTGAAGCGCACAAAGCCAAAACAACGCGACTTGCCCAGCACGGGGTCAGTCATTACCCGAACAGTTTTCACGCTAGTAGGAAAGTTCTTTTGGAAGAAGGCGAGCAAGTGCGCTTCCGTAGTCAGCGCAGAGAGGTCTCCCACAAAGAGAGAGTACTCTGGGGTGTGCACGATCGGAGCCAGAAGCGTAGCACCGGACGCCCAATTCAAACGAAAGTACTTCTTCTGATTATCCGGATTGTCGGGAAGATTCTGCTGCGACGGCATCGCAATGTCGGGAAGCAACTTTCCGTTTAAGGTAAGTGCTTCGTGCGCATCTTGGTAGTTCTCAAATTCGACAAAGCAGTATCCAGAATGGGCCAATCCCTGTTGATGGTATTGGGAGTTGATATCCATGGGCTTCATATTTTTCGGCTTGATGAGCTTTATAGTGACTTTCTTCTGTAATACGCGCCACCACAAGTCAACAATGGCGGCTTCGTCGAGCCATGGATCCAAGTCGCCCATCCAGAGTGTACGCGGTGCGTCGGAGTGATCCTGGTCAAACGACGCGGCACTCAGCTGCTGTGTCGACACGGGTGGTTTCGGGACGGCAAACAGCGAGAGCATTTCCTGCTCGTGCCGGTGCTGGTTGGACGCTGTGCTTGTGCTGGTGAGATTGTAATTCATGAGTAATGAGCAATTACAGTGGTCTTGATGACTGCCGGATGCGGGATTTCACAAACTGGATGGAAAAGCGTCAGTAGTAAACTGCTATGCGGTCAATGCCACGGCGAGACGAAAAGTGGAGGGCGTCAGCACGTATGTGATGCTGGAGACTCGCAGGATGGCAATGGCAATTCTGATTTGGTCCCACGCTAGTCCGACTTCAAATCAGGTCTAGCCAGTCCAAACAAACACGGAGAAAAGGCAAGCGGTAAACTGGGGGTAGTGACAGTGTACTGTAGAGCACTAGTACGTCTTTGGTGCAGTGGAAGAAGCGTTCTCCCGGCAAGACTCTCCTGAATAGTAAATCTACTCCTCCACCTATATACACCACTTAGCACATTATTTCTGCGCCCTGCGGGTACTGCATCCGGACGGCTCAGGGCACCAAGGTACACCAACGAACCTTAAGCTTGTGCAGGGTGATCTGCACATGACTGCGGCCGATGGCTGTGTGCATGCAAATATCGATGAGTGAATGCGACCCTAGCCGGCATGCAGGATGCCTGTATGGTGCGCTTCTTCGTTGTACGTCACCAGTACTGTTGGGGCCAAAGTGTCGGTGCTGGGTGGCTCTCGCGGCACCACACTGCCTTAAGTCTCCCTAGTTGGGGACCAGGTGGTCTCGATAGTGCCCACGGACTGCTTACCCGTCACCTCGGCCGTTGCATCCCGCACTGAGCAATGTTACTGCGATCTAAAATTAAGCATTTCTGCACGTGACTGACGCAATATCGCCGGCGATGTCTGGTGGTGTAATTCACGAGCCACGGCTCGAGAATGGACTAACCGGAAGTGCTACACTTGCTGTCCCTCAAGCAGCCTGTGAGCTGCTGATGTCCGATGCAACAGAAGTCTACTGTGTGTTCTGGTAGGGTTTAGTACCGCCACCAGGGTCTCCCTAATTAACGTAAAGCACAACTAGACTTGCCGCAGAATGTCTCGGGCACTGTAGGACGTTTAATTGTATTTAGCGCTTCTTACCCCGACCCACAACTTCTTGACGCTCTTCATTTTGCGCCCTCGTCATCACAACCAGATACGAAACGGCAATTTTTGTATACTCCTACACGTTTTGTGCGAAATTATGTCTAGCCGCACATGTAAAGTTATTCGCTGCCTAATAATAAAAAACTTACTCTGGCTGGCCAAATGCTGACCGCCGCCTCCTTGACAGCTGCAGCGGTTGCAACACTCTCACCGCGGCCCCACGCCAAAATGTGGTATATGCACGACCGATGATGTTTGTTTACAAACCGTTATCGCTGAGGCTGAACAAGAGGCGCGGGCGCATTTGCGGGCGACATGGCGCAGCTCTCAGACACGTCTGGCACGACAGTGGCCAACATCCAGCGCTTCATGAAGGAGACTGAGCTCAGCGCGCTGTCCACTTTGCCGTCGACGGCGCCTCTCAGTCACACTGCTGAGGCCGGATCTCAACAAAACTCGTCCAGAGCGTACCAAAACAAGCTCAAGTACAAGCAGAATGACGACTTTCAGATGGAATCATCGGCCTTCTACCTCAATTCAATCAACACAGCGTCCATTCCGAACACGTTCAAGTACAAGTCGCACCCCAATGCCAAAACCAAGCCGCGACTTGGCGCTCCTCAGAACGGCCAGAGCACTGCTAATATCCCAGAAGAGGCGGAGACCACCAAACCACTGCAAAGTGACACCACACCGGACTGGATGCCCGCGGAATTGGCCGAAAAGTGGCAGCCACCTTCGTTGAAGACGAACCTGGACTTCACCTCCTCCGTGCGTTATACCAAGTCTAACCAAGACATCAACTTGAATTTTTCCTCCGGTAACACCATCTTGCATAATTCGAACGACGAATTAGAGACGCCCATGTGGAAGAAGGCCACCAAGGACTACGAGCTTCTGAAACAGAGGAAGCCTCAGTTGGAGAACATATTCCTCGACAGTCTCAAGGATAGCGCCCAAGGCGAAAAGTCGCAAGACAAGGCTGAGGGCAACAACTCGCTCTCCTCGACGCTTTCTACTCCAATGGCGTCATTGTCAAAGTCCTTTCTTCCCCAGCAGCTCACAAAAGACCAGATTACGCAGCTCGAAAATATTCTCGAAGTTGAGGGCAAAGGAAAGCCCGACGATTTCCAGCTATTTGTTCCCAACCCAGAGTCGCCACTCAAGTTATTCGGGAACAAGTACAATACATTCACCAAGGGGAAACTCACCGATGTGTTGCAAAAAATGAAAAACAGAGACTCGCCTGCAATCATACAGACCCATCCGGAAGGCGAGGCCACCGACAGCATGCCCAGCGGATTCGAACTTCACGAGCCAAAGTTGAATATACGCAACTTTACCAAATCAGGAGCCTATTCTGAGGAACAATTCCTCCAGAATGCAAACAACATCTTCAACAACATCCAAAAACGGGGATTTCATCTCCAGTCCAAAACGAGCCTTCCTAATAATCGAAATAGGTCAATATCGGAAGCGTACACACACACTACGGCGACTTCTACTCCCAAGCCCACTAAACTTGCGTCCATGGGCGGTGAGGTGGCTCTGGAGTATTCTTCTTTCACCAGTGGCTTCGGCAACAATGATACGACCCAATTTCACGACAAAAATGAGCCTGCAAGAGATGCGGCTGCAGACGAGTATACTTCGTTGGAGCAGACAACGACGTCAGCAGATCAGTCCAACAGACAAGGTTTGGCAGCTCTTTCTCCGAAAAATTTGCGAACCTTGCAGAAGCAACTCTCTGCAGAGATGGAAGATGACAATGGGTCATATACATTCGATGAGGCTTCAAACGAGGTTCTGAATATTGAGTCATTAGACGAAGTTGTGCAGTCACCGCACGAAGATGAATTCGAAGGAGCCAACGCTGCGCTTATTTCGAAATTAGCCGGCCTTGAGCTCCAGCTAAAGGAATTGGATAAGTACAAGTCAGATGTCGCATTTCTTCTTCGCGAGAACCAGCAGCTCAAGCAAGCGTTAAAGGATCCAGCAACGAAGAGGAATCATAAAGTCCTGCCCAGTGCAAGCGTGGGGAAGTTGGAACTCCTGGAAGATGCTACAGAATTACAAGACAAGACAACGGAAGAGGTTGAGGATATCATCAAGTGGAAGCGGGCTTCACAACTCAGACTTCAAGGTGGCAAGTTGCAGAATTCATCTGTGGCCAACCAAAACTTTATCAGAGGTAGGGTGGCTCCAGGGCACGACTTACCCTTGAAGTATGACAATATGATATTCGATGCCGAGAACCAGCGCTGGGTAGCCAATGATGACAAAGAGAATGAGTATCGAGGTTCTTTGGACTCCATTGAAGATCTCGATACCGAAAGTGACAACGCAGAAGCCGTGAAGAGAAGAACCACCCCTCATCGAGACAACGCAAGAGACAGTGGTATTCTCAAATCTACGAGTCCTGCTGCAAGGAAGAACTTGATGGATCGACTTGAAGTGTCTTTCCATTTACCTCAAAGTGAAGATGAACTGATGCTCGATGCTTCCAGGAAGGTGAGCCCCTCTGACATTACCAGAGTATCGCAGCTTGATGAGATGACTTTTACTCAGAGTGCGAAGAAGTTGGTGGCTGTAATCACAGAGGTGGTATCCCTAGATGAAAAATTTAAAGATGAAAGCTGGGACGTTATTAGGTCCATTGCATTGAATAGGCAAGGTTTATCTCATGTCAGGAGCTTGGATCACTTCTTGCCAAATTTGGAAGAAATCGACCTCTCTGGAAATGACCTTAAATACTTAGACGGCCTTCCCCATTCAGTACTCAATCTTCGAGCAAGGGACAACAGCATTGAAAATATGACCACTTTCTCGCATCTCCATGATCTTCAATACCTTGACGTTGCTGCGAACCAATTAGACAACTTGTCCGGACTTGCAAGCAACATCCATCTCAACAGCTTGATCGTGTCGAACAATAAGTTGAGGACGATCAACGGTTTAAACAACTTGGTCAATTTAACAAGACTAGATGTTTCTCAAAACAACATATCTGGCGATATCAATTTGTCGAAGTTTCGCCTTGTCAACTTGCAGGAATTGAATATGTCGGAGAACAAGATCGAGAAGGTTAGCGGCCTTGAATCATTGCCGCGGTTGCGAGTGTTGAGCTTGAATGAGAATGAACTCACCTCGCTTACATGCTTGGGCAAGCACGAACACTTGAAAAAATTGGCACTCAAGTTCAATAAATTGAGGCTGTTGGATTTAGAGAACTTTCCATTTTTGAGAGTATTACGCATAGATGGAAATGATTTTACCTTTACCCTTGACACAGCCAGGTTGAAATTTCTAGAAGACGTCTCTTGCAAATCTCAGCAGAGCTCCCACACCGTGAACGCACTCTTTGAGTCCGTGCGCGATGTCCATCGCTTGGATGTGTCCGGAAACGCACAATTGGCTTATTTTACCGAGAAGCCAAAGATTTCTATGTCTCCAAAGGATGTCACCCCATTCATGAATCTCAATAGTCTTGTACTCGCAGCTATGAATCTCACCAAGCTTCCGAAGGACTTCTCGCAAAGGTTTCCCAATCTTCGGGAGTTGAATCTCAATTTCAACGCATTGAGCGATATTGGTGCGTTGTCGGGACTCCAACGGCTTCGCAAACTCTACATGATCAGTAATCATATTGGGAAAATCGAAGTCCTTATGAGCAGTTTGGTGGGATCTCGCTCAACTATGCAGATTCTCGATCTCCGGTTGAACTCGATCAACCTCGATCTCTATCCTTATGTGTTCAACCCACATGAACTCGAGCTTGGTTCTGGGATAGATAGCAGCCCTATCCAGCTTGAGAACTTGGACGATATTGAGAGCTTCGCCATCATGTACCAATCCCTCAACCGCACTCAGGAGGAGTGGGACGACAGGGATCGCCAGTTTTCTCTGCAATTGAGTCGCAAGACTCACAAATTCAAGCAGAGGCTTAACTACGAAACCTTGCTCATTAGTTTCTTCAGCAGGTTGAGGAGGCTTGACGGCAACATTGTTACGTCTCAGAAGCGAACCGCGTACTACCAGCGGCTTCAGCTGGAAGAAATGACCGAAGTGTAACTATAGATAGATAAGCACATAATGACATGATACGCGCTGCGGGCAGCTGGATTTGGATTACTCGCGCTGACAAGCGGTAGGACGCAGGAATTGTAATTTGCTGCAAGCGGAACGCCCAAAACGGAAATTGATTCTGCAGCGTTTAGCAGGCTCAAATGATATCCCCACTCCCCGCGTAAGTTTAAGAAGAGTGATCCCCCACGTTTTCTCCTACAATCTACGCGATTAGAATGTCTATTTCAACCAGAGTCTCCCTCCAATGGCCCCCGGCTGCCCCGCTGGAGGACACGCTGACTATGGCGTTCACTTCCCCAGAGAACCACTTCGTGGACATTAGAATATACAAGCAGCACTATCCCTTGGAGGTGAAGATTGGATATTCTGCTCCACCATTCAGTGAAGTGATTCAGTGGTGTATGACTGGTACCGAGCAAGAACTAGAAAGCATTGAGCCTGGCGTTACACGCATTCAGTTCAACCACATAGCCGACTCCCAAGTACTTCAGAGAAGCATTGATACGGGAAAACCCATTGACCAGTGCTGGGAGAAGCCCGACGTGGGTCACTTTTCTGTCATTGAAGGCTCAGAGGACAGGAAAGAGACGGGACGTATGGTGAATCCCGAGACAGGAGAGGAGCAAGACTACGTGGAGATTTGGCGCTCGCTTGATCCGATCAACCACACCCCGCTGAAGGAGGTGCGCGAGCCAGCGGAGCAGGATACCAAGCCTATGGTGCGCGTCCTCGAGGCTACTCTGGAGGGGTGCAAGGGGAAAATTATCCGCATTGGCAATTGGGTTCAGGGTGTGCTCTACGACAGCAACAACAAGGAGATGCCATTGCAAGCTGTTCGTGCATGCAAGGGGGAGGGCCTGTGGAACTTCTTGGTCAAGTACACCAAGAACGAGTTCCCCATCAGCTTCAATGGAACAAAGGGTCAAGCCGTGGAAATGGACTCTGTACGGTGGGAATGCATCGAGGACAACACGAATGCTTCTTAAGCAGCCAATAAAAAGCCGCAAGTAATCTCCAATGTAGAGTCTCGTACCGCAGGGCCGTCTAGAGGACGACATCTGGCGCGCGATTGCCGTCTCCGTAATCTCGCGCATGGTTCCTAAATAGGCAGTCGACAAATTTGATTTTCCAGCGCCATCCCTATCAGCGATCTGAGCAACAGAAACGAGGGTGTTTAACCACTGCCGCCACAGCAGCACCAGAGAACATGAACGGAGAAAGCATTCTTTTCATCTTTGTTGTTGTCACCAACATCGTGAACTTGTTCGCGCAGGTGTACTTCACCATTATGTACTCGGACTTGGAGTGCGACTACATCAACCCGATAGAATTGTGCAACAAATTGAACCCCTGGTTCATCCCTGAGGCCGGCGTGCACGGCTTCATCACCGTCTTGTTCCTTGTCAATGGCTACTGGTTCCCATTCTTGATTAACTTGCCTCTTCTCGCCTACAATGTGAACAAGTTTGTCAACAAGAACCACTTGCTCGACGCAACCGAGATCTTCAGAACCTTGTCGAAGCATAAGAAGGAGTCCTTCATCAAGTTGGGTTTCCACTTGTTGATGTTTTTCTTCTACTTGTACAGAATGATTATGGCGTTGGTGTCTGAGGACAGTTAGACGACTGCATCTCTCCCATAAATGCGTCCAAACTGTGCATATGACCTTTCGTTGATAATAGATGTAACAACAATATATGCTACAGTGTGCCATAGTATATGAATTCGGCTATATGCCCCGTTGCTTGTCTGCGAGTTTGGCATTGACCGCCCGCAACTTGCTCAAGACGCCGGACCGCTCGTTGGCAAGACGCAGAAGCTGCCGGAGCTCCATATGAATCGGATTCAGCTTGCGGCCCTTGGCTGTCCCATTATGTATCTGGTCATGTATACGGTGCAACTGGGTCTGCACGTTCATGAACTTGTCGTATTCTTCCTTCCGTTTCAGATAGTCCGCCCGCAACACATTCAAGCTTTTGCTGACCTGAGTGTGGTTCTCACGGAGCTCAAAGATCTGCTGGCGCATTTCTTGCTTTTGTCTCTGCACCCGAATGATCTCCTGCGTCAAATCGTCTATGTTTGCATGCACATCAGCCAAGTCCCTCAACTGGCCCAAGAGGTGGTGTCGAAATTCTTGATTGATGGTGTAGTCATCCACTGACTCCGACTCGAACTCTGGGGCTTCAAAATTGTTCACCAAAAACTTAAGCACGTCCATGGTGCTTACCTTGTGTCTCTTGTCTTTGTTTGTCACTGTGCGAAGTCGGTCCATATCAATGTAGAGGGGACCCTGCTTCTCTTGGACATATGACTTTGAGAGCGGTACCACAGGCTCGTTCATCGCCCGCGCCTTCTCGCTCATCATATAAAGTTGGCTGTGAAGTTTTGGCACCGATGATGGGAGCCGTGCAGCAATTAATAGGGAATTGGGGTCCATCTCGCTCTTCCGCGGCCTGCCGGGTCGGCGTTTTGGTTCTTCCAATCCTGTTTTCGGTTTGGGGGGCCGCCCGCGGCCTCTTTTGACTTGCGGAAAGACACTTGAGCCAGGAGTCGATTGAACAGATGAAGCGTCACTCAATAATCCCGAGGAGTCTGTCTTGATCTTCCGCGGTCGTCCTCGAGGCCGCTTTTCGGTCTTTATGGGGTGGATTCTCGGCCGGCCTCGCTTCCTCTTCACTGGTTGGTCTGTGGACACATTCAGAACGTTAATGGATGACATGCTCATGTTTGCATCACTGTCAATGTCCTGTATAATGCTGTTGTTGGTGTTGTCCGCAAGAGCAGGTGTGGGATCGATACTCATGGGGAACGACACCTGTTGAAGGCTGGTATCGCGCAAGAGGGAGTCATTCACAAAGAGGCGCTCTTCAGATTCTATCTTAGTAGGCAGTGAAGCCAGAATCGTTTGTGTCGGAGCGCCAAACGTCAAGTCCTCTGCGTGCACCGCTCGGGTTCTAAAGTTAGTGACAAAATTCCCCCTCTTTTCGACAGCAGCCGAATTCACATAGCCACATACCCAGCTCCGCGTTTGCGAGCTTCTTGACGAGCAAGTCGATCATATGACATTGTTCTCAGAGCGTAACATTAGTTTAAAGGTCATGGTCGATGCGGGACAAGACGTGTTTTAGCAGACACGGTATGGACACGACCATAAGAATACTACAGATCCTCCTCCAATGCCTCTCCATCGGCGTGTGCATTCAAACTACAGTAGAATATCCCGGAGGCATTGCATTAATATAAATGAGTTGATATTAATTTACTGCTGGGAGAAGTGCTCCAACAAGATGTTTCTCTCGTCAGAGTCGGCACCCCAGTTCTTGACAACGACACAAGAAGCACCAACGACCTTTCTGGCGTTGCCCTCTCTGTCCAACTGACACAAACCGGCCCACTCACCCAACAACTTGGCGTCGGAAACCTTGATCAAGGGGATCTTCTCCTCGGGCTCGTTGCACAAAGCCTCAACCAACTTGATGATGGAGGCCTCGGTGACAGAGTCACACAAGACACACAACTGAGCCTCTCTTCTGGAGAGAGCCTTGGAGGCCTCTCTCAAACCTCTGGCCAAACCATCGTGGACCAAAGAGGTTCTCAAGACAACCTTCAAAGCATCCTCAATGGAGATGGAGCCGGACTCCTGCTGCTCAACGGCAACTTCCTCGACAACGGGTTGTTCTTCAACGTCAGACATTTTGTTCTATATGACTTCTTCGACAAGATTTAAAACCTGCTCAGTAAAGAACAAAAGGGTATAGTGCGACCGAAATTTTTCACGCAGCGCGCACAGCAAAATGTTACACAAAAGTAAAGAGGATGGCGATCTAGGGTTCTAGCCCTAAGCACATACTATATGTAGGTGTGGTGTTGCAACTATCAGATACGAAGCGTGGAGTAGGTCTATTTGCTTACTATTTACATAGCTTATAAATACTGGAAAATCTACGGAGTTGCATCACAATTCCATAGCCTCTGCACCAAACGGCTCGTGCTGACTCTCGTCGCTATCTTCTATGGCATTCTCATTGTCAGTGCCCACCTCCGCTTCCTTGGTAAGCTCACGGTGATGGTGCGCAGGCGCATTCTCAAATCCTTCGTCGTCGTCGTCCTCAAAGTCAACATCGAAAAAGTCCTCGTCGGAACCAGTAATTCGCTGGTATACAAGCTTAACTTCGCTGATGATACCATCGTAGGAGATCTCAGCAGAGGGCATGTTCGTAAACAATATTTCCTCGGCATCCTTCACCACACCAGAACTGACGGCACTGTCTCCGTCTGGGTGCAAAACGTTGGAGAGATCGGGTTTGATGTAGGTCGTTTGATTGTATGCAATCTTGCAGACCACTTCGAGCTTCTCCTTGGGGACAAAGTTCTGCATGGATCTTCCCAACTTGTAAGAATTAACCAATACCGGCGTTCCGTTGGCACTAAGAACAAAGTCTTCATTACCCAACACATCTTCAAACTCGTTGGACGATTCACGCAATATAGCAGCTTCCATCTTCTCAAATGCTGCCTGTAGATCCAATCTGGCCTTGGCCCCATCCTGTTCTGAGCTTGACAAGTACCAGACTGATTGCTCGAGAGGACAGACGCCGGACCTACCATTCTGAATGATGACCTGAACACTCTTGGAGTTTGAAGTAGGCAAGGATAAGGGGGGAAACACAACAATGGCGGAGGACTCCTGGTCCGACATCCACTCTTTGCAGTCTTTCTTCACGACAACGGTCAAGCGAGACAAGTTGTAGGGTGTTAAGTTCTCGAGTAAGTCATTGTAGGAGCTCTGCAAGAACTTGGGAATTTGGGTGGGTCCAACAATAAGCTTCTCATTGATCTTGATCTTTGAGTTGTCACTAAACCGGGCCACCTTCAGTTGGGGGTCAAAGTCAGTCAATGTTGTACTCAACTTATACGTTGCTCCTGCAACGGCTGCACTCCTGCAAAAGCCCTGAGAAACCTCTCCGGGGCCACCGTAACGCAGCATCATGACCGGGAAGTTGCCGTAAACATCGAATGACGTCAAGAAACGTTTGATGCGCGACAAGGCTTCCGGGGTATAAGTGTCCGCCGAAGCGCACAATCCGATGGAGTAAATCAACTCATTGACCTGCGGCAGGTCCAAATGGAAGTTCTTTTTCAAAAACTCACTAATGGGTACGTCGCGGTTTTCCAAAAGGGTCTTGTGTTTAGATTCCTCGTTGCTGTCCTGCAAGACAAACTTTAGAAATTTCATCAAATACCGCTTGGTGGCTAAGGACAAGGACTGGTCAGCAAAGATGTCTTCCTTGGTGGTGGACAGGGAAAAGTTGGAGGTGAAGTTGTCATTCTCAAAGATGTGAAAGTTGCTCAAGCTCTGGAACTCCAAGTACTTGTACACACGCGACTTGATCAAGAGGGATAACAAGTCGGACTGGGCAAACATGATTTTTGGGCTCAAGTCAATGCCATAGTCCTTACTCTTGTACCGCAGGCGAGCAGAGGCGATGTCGGCGCTCACATAAATCTGAGCCGAGTCAAAATGCGGAATCTTCCCTGTGTTCACGTCCTGGCACCAGCGCTTGCACTGGTCGATGGTCAAGGTGGAGTTGGAGTCGCCATAGTAACTGCGGTTGTCAATGTGCAAAACCTCGACGCCCTGCCACGACAAGGCGGCAGCCAAGATACTCTCGACGAGGCCGGTACCCAAAATCAACACGTCGCACTGGTCCATACGTAAGGCATGGTCTTGGGGCTTTTCGAGGCCCGCCAAGTGGGGGATCACTTCCGGCGTGTAGGAGACACTGGGCCTGCGTTCCGCCATTGACTTGCGTCGTTCCTGACGGAAGCTCATGGTGCACAGATACACGAAGGGCTGTCAGACTATACCAGCACAGTCAGGGGCTGGTAGACCAAACGCCGGCCGAGGCTAGCTAGTGCCACGGACGGTGGGGAACAGCGATGTGAAGCAGTAGCGGTGGACGCACACTGGCACTCCAGGCTGGAGGTAGTGCTGCGGTGCGGACTGGGTAAAAGAAAATCGAAACCTGTGCACTGGGCTCAAGTCGATAATAGAATACGTCTGGGGTAGCCTCGAGGCCGTCAGCGTGCAAAAAAAGGTCGTGTACCACCCCACTTTGCGGTGCCTCACATGTGGGTCCAACAAGGTTTAGCGCTGCCCGCGCTGGGCACCCGACGGCATGGGGTCGTGTTGGAGGCGACCCCGCCGTCGGGCAGCTTCTCCGTAACTACATCCTACCCCAGAGGAGTTTTTTTGGGGCGGAATTCTACCGATGCAGGATATCGTTTTCGGTCACTCTGCGCGATTGCCAGCGCCCGTTGACGCCGGCGGCGATCGTTTGAGCCGCAGCAACTGCCGGGACGCATGGCCAGAGGGTGACGTGTGGTCACGTGCAATATGCTGTCTGCAGGCGGTGTACATGGCCAGTTTGTGGGGAGGATTTCAGCATGTCGCTCTGCTTGGCATGGCAAGTGCGAGGCAAGCACTGTCTTGTGATTGGCAGTGGCGATGTCGCTCTTAGTCGAGTGCACCATCTTGTGCGCGCGGACGCCAAAATCACAGTGGTGACGGGCTCCGGCACCGTGCACCCAGACATTGTGCAGTTGAACGCCAATGGCAAGCTCCACGGGTTCCTCGAGCGCGACTACGTGCCGCTGGACTTGACCATGTACCAAAAGGAGCCGCCTGCGGGTGATTTTGCCTCGGTGGGGCCGGAGGACTACGAGCACATCGAGGAATACTTTCGCAACCAACGGTTCGAGGTGGTGCTCAGCTGCATTGACGATCACGAACTCTCGACCAGAATCTACTACCAGTGCAAGCTTCTCAATCTCAATGTCAACATTGCGGACAAGCCGCCATTGTGTGACTTTTACTTTGGCGCCATGTTCAACCAGGACAAGTTGCAGATCATGGTCTCCACCAACGGCATGTCGCCGCGGCTCTCGAAAATAATCAAGGACAATATCTCCAAGCAGTTCAAGGACGTCGATCTTAATCGCGCCATCGAGAACTTGAATACAGTGCGTGCTACGTTGCGGCTGAAAAAGCTTCCCGGTAATAGCGTCGAGACCATAGACAAGCGCATGGCTTGGATCAAGGACCTCACTGACTTCTTTTCGGTGCGCGAGTGGAGCGAGATCGACATCAACGACAGCAATGTGGACCAGATCATCGACTTCTATCCGCAGTTGCCTCCTTCTTTGTACGACGACTTCAAGAAATTGACCATAGAGTCATAGATTAAGAGTCTAGAACCGGCTCAGAGCGGAATATCTTCATGCACAAACACCTTGTTGCCGCCACTGCCCGCGTAGTCGCTCACAACGTGCCCGTTGCCTCTTAACTGGTACTGGTAGCTCATCAAGCCTTCCAAGCCCACGGGGCCGCGCGCATGGATCTTGTTGGTACTGATGCCGACCTCTGTACCAAATCCGTAGCGGAAACCATCGGCGAATCGCGTGGAGGCGTTCCAGTAGATACCCGCAGAGTCGATGCTCTTCAAGAACTTTTCTGCGTGCTCTTTGTTTTCAGTAACAATGCAATCGGTGTGTTTGGACGAGTGCTCATTGATGTGGGTGATGGCGCCCTCGAGCGAGGCAACTGACTTCACTGAGATGTCGAACGACAAGTACTCGCGGTCAAAGGCGTCGGGGCCGGCATCCTTGATGAAATCCTGCTTCAACTGGGCATCTGCATGCTTCCTGATCTCGGGAGTGACATGCACCGTGACGCCAGCCTCAATGAGGGCACCAAGGACCTTGGACAACTTTGCGCTGTCGCTGGCGATCGATTCGTGCACCAAAAGCTGTTCGACAGCGTTGCAACCAGCGGGATAGTTGGTCTTGGAGTCAACGAGGATACGGGCAGCCTTGCCGAGATCAGCATCAGCGTCGACGTAGATGGAGCAAATACCGTCCGCGTGGCCCAACACAGGGATCTTGGTGTTGTCCTTGATGTTGCGCACCAACTCGTTGGAGCCGCGTGGAATGACGAGGTCAATGTACCGGTCCTGCGACAAGAGGTCGCCCACTTCGCCACGGCTCTGGATCAACTGCACGGAGTAGTCGGGCACGTCCGTCTCTGCGTGCAACGTGCGGTTGATGACGTCGCTCATGATCTTGAACGTCTGGTAGGACTCCTTGCCGCCTTTGAGAATGGCCGCGTTGCCGGATTTAATGGCCAACGCCGTGATGTTGGCAATGACTTCCGGTCGCGACTCAAAGATAATCAACAACACACCAATGGGGGCGGTGACGCGGTACAAGTTGAGGCCATCGTCCAACTTCTTGGCAAGCGTGGTTTTGCCCACTGGATCCGCCAAATCTGCCACGTCCAATATGCCCTGGAGCATGCTGTCAAACTTGCCCTTGTTGGAAAGGTCCAAACGGCGCACCAACGAGCTCGGTAGGTTCGCCTCGACAGCATTGTCCATGTCGATGCGGTTGTGCTGCAAAATCTCATCCTTCGCCGCGCGCAAGCCGTCATGAATCTTGCGCAATGCGCCCAGCCGCTGCTCATTGGAGAGCGTCTTCAAGAGCGCAAACGCGCGGTTCGCCTGCTGCGCAATCTCCTCGGCCATGCTGGCGGCCGCCAGCGGCTGCTCTGACTCAAGTACCGTGGCACGTGACCTACTGTTTTGTGTCACTTTGGCCAGATCAGCGTGTTTGGCGCAGCAGCACCGGCACAACTCTGGCCCCGCTAGCAGTACCCACGCCGCGACCAGCCTCGCTCCACGCCGCTGCTCGTGCAACTGTCCGCACCGCGTCGCGCCTCCAGTTCGACCCGGGTCCCGCGCACAGCGCCAGTTGGTGACCCATGTCGGTTCCTCACGGGTCCAACCCCTTCAATGATCCCCATAACTTGATAGACCTCGATGCGGAAAACCCGTACTCGCACACGGCAGACCACGGCTCGCGGGCGCAAGCCCCGGCGGCCAACCCCAATCCTTTCGAAGACGACTTTATCATCTCCGACGATGAGGACAACGCCTACAACTCGTCCTACGCCCGCCGCGCGCCATTGCTAAACACGGACAACGCGCCCCCACTGCAGCAGTCGGGTGTGTTTGGCATCGGTCAGAGCACCGCCGGCTCGGGGTATGTGGGCATCAATGAGGACACGCTCAACGACGCCAGTCCTGGCAGTGGGCGGTCCGACTTTGACATCCGCCGGCTCTTTCGCAGAACGAAGGGCTTCTTCACCGGCAACAAAAACCCCGCCGACGTGCCTTTGCTGGGGCCGCGCCACATCCACATTGCCAACCACAGCGCCAATGCCGCCTTTGGCTACTTTGACAACCACATCTCCACCACCAAGTACAACTTTGCCACCTTCCTCCCCAAATTCTTGTTTGAGCAGTTCAGCAAGTACGCAAACTTATTCTTCTTGTTCACGTCCATAATACAGCAGGTGCCCAACGTGTCTCCCACCAATCGGTACACTACCATTGGCACGTTGATCATCGTGTTGCTCGTGTCCGCCATCAAGGAAATCCTGGAGGACATAAAACGCGCCAACGCCGATAAAGAACTCAACAATACCAAGGCCCTTGTGCTCGACCCTAACTCCTCCGACTTTGTCCACCGCAAGTGGATCCATATCCGTGTCGGTGACATTGTGCGGGTCAATAATGAGGAGCCTTTCCCCGCAGACTTGCTTCTCATCAGCTCCTCGGAGCCTGAGGGATTGTGTTACATAGAAACCGCGAACTTGGACGGTGAGACAAACTTGAAAATAAAGCAGGCCAAGCCCGAGACCTCCTACTTGGTGAACCCAAGATCCCTCGCCAGCGATCTCACAAGGGCGGAAGTGATCTCTGAGCCGCCAAACTCGTCGCTTTATACCTACGAAGGCAAATTGCAACATTTTGGCTCATCTGGTGACATCCCCTTCAACCCGGAGCAATTGCTCTTGAGAGGAGCCACTTTGAGAAACACGCAATGGATTCACGGGGTGGTGGTCTTCACCGGCCATGAAACTAAATTGATGAGGAATGCTACCGCCGCTCCCATTAAGCGCACCGACGTTGAACGCATCATCAACCTTCAAATCATCGCCTTGTTCTGCATTTTAATCGTGCTCGCTTTAATCTCATCCGTGGGCAATGTCATCAAACTGGCTGTTTCTAAAAACCACTTATCGTATCTTTATCTCGAAGGAACAAGCTTGGTAAGGCTATTTTTCAAAGATATCTTGACATATTGGATCTTATTCTCAAACTTGGTGCCGATTTCGTTATTCGTCACTGTCGAAATCATCAAGTACTATCAGGCATTCATGATTGGAAGCGATCTTGATATGTATTATGAGGAGACAGATACACCCTGCGGTGTAAGGACTTCTTCGTTGGTAGAAGAATTGGGACAAATTGACTATGTATTCAGCGATAAGACAGGTACTTTGACGAGAAATGTTATGGAATTTAAAAGCTGCTCCATTGGTGGCCGTTGCTACATTGAAGAAATCCCTGAAGATGGACATGTTCAGTTCGTTGACGGCATTGAAGTTGGATACCACACTTTTCAAGAGCTCTTCCAAGACCTTCGCAACACCTCGGAACAACAATCGGCGATCATTAATGAATTCTTAACCTTGTTGTCCGCTTGTCACACAGTTATTCCGGAGATACAAGATTCTGGAGATATAAAATATCAGGCTGCTTCCCCCGATGAGGGCGCCTTGGTCCAAGGTGCCGCTGATCTTGGGTATCGGTTCATTATTCGGAGGCCGAAGACTGTAACCATCGAGAATACCCTCGTCGGAGCCAACTCGGAATATGAGTTGCTCAATATCTGTGAGTTTAACTCCACAAGAAAACGTATGTCAGCAATCTTCAGATGTCCTGACGGAAATATAAGATTATTCTGCAAGGGTGCAGACACTGTCATTATGGAGAGACTTTCCACGACTGAGGCACAGCCTTTTGTTACGGCTACTACAAGACACTTGGAAGATTTCGCAGCCGAGGGCTTAAGGACCTTGTGCATTGCATCAAGAATAATTCCCGAGGCGGAGTACAAGGCATGGTCTGCAAAGTATTACGAAGCCTCGACAAGCATGGATAATCGTGCAGAAAAGTTGGATGAGGTTGCCGAGGATATCGAGGTTGAACTCTTCTTACTTGGTGCTACTGCCATCGAAGACAAATTACAAGATGGTGTGCCTGAAACAATTCAAACGTTGCAAGCGGCAGGTATTAAGGTATGGGTTTTGACAGGAGATAGGCAGGAGACCGCGATCAATATCGGCATGTCATGCAAGCTTTTGAGCGAAGATATGAATCTTCTCATCATAAATGAAGAGACAAAAGCCGACACAAGGCTCAACCTTGAGGAGAAATTGGCTGCTATTTTCGAACACCAAAATGACGTTGATGATACCTCTTTAGATTCGTCTTTGGCCCTCATCATAGACGGTCATTCGTTGGCGTTTGCATTGGACCCCGATTTGGAAGACATGTTTGTTCAATTGGGAAGCCGTTGCAAGGCAGTGGTCTGTTGCCGTGTGTCACCGTTACAGAAGGCTTTGGTTGTTAAGATGGTGAAGAGAAAGAAGAAGGGCTCCTTGCTATTGGCCATCGGTGATGGAGCAAACGACGTTTCGATGATTCAAGCTGCACACGTTGGAGTGGGTATAAGTGGTATGGAGGGAATGCAAGCCGCCAGAAGTGCTGACGTTTCCATTGGGCAATTTAAGTACTTGAAAAAGCTTTTGCTTGTTCATGGTGCTTGGAGTTATCAGCGCCTTTCTAACGCCATCTTGTACTCTTTTTACAAGAACATCGCATTGTATATGACGCAATTCTGGTTTGTGTTTGCTAACGCGTTTTCTGGGCAGTCTTTGATAGAGTCTTGGACGTTAACATTCTATAACGTCTTGTTCACCGTTCTTCCCCCATTCGTTATGGGAGTATTTGACCAATTCGTGAGCGCGAGGCTCCTCGACAGATACCCTCAATTGTATCAATTGGGCCAGAAGAAAAGGTTCTTCAATGTGACAATCTTTTGGGGATGGATTACGAATGGATTTTTCCATTCAGCTGTGATCTTCTTGTGTTGTTACTACATATTGAACTATGGTGACGACACGGCCAATGCTCAACTTTCCAATAACTGGTCGTGGGGCACCATGATCTACACGACAGCCACTTTGACAACGTTGGGCAAGGCTGGCTTGATTGTGACTATGTGGACAAAGTTTACTTTGCTAGCAATTCCGTGCTCCTTCTTATTTTGGCTTGCATGGCTTCCAGTGTACTCCTTGGTTGCTCCGTTGATCAATGTGTCTCAAGAATACAGAGGAGTTTTGAAAGCAACATATCCCAATATCTCCTTCTGGGGCACAGTTTTTGGAGTCGCCGTCTTATGTCTCCTCCGAGACTTTGCATGGAAGTTTTACAAGCGGAGCTACAATCCCGAAAGTTATCATTTTGTGCAAGAGATCCAGAAGTACAACATTCAGGACTATCGTCCTAGAATGGAGCAGTTCCAAAAGGCAATCAGAAAAGTGAGACAGGTCCAGAGAATTAAGAAGCAAAGAGGTTTTGCATTCTCGCAGGTTGATAACCAGGACCAAGAGAAAATTGTTCGGTTGTATGATACCACTAAGAAAAGAGGAGCTTTCGGTGAGTTACTGGAGAGCGCCTGATGTGGCAATAGCATTTACATTGAGTCTAATATATATGACATCGTGACATGTAGGGCAGACTTCTTGGTTTCCGCACGCAGCCAAAAATTCGGAATCCTAGATGCCATAGAGGTATATCATCGAACGGAAGGATGAGTGAGGTGCCAGACTCCGCCTCCAAGGCGGCACCTGGGCCCGTTCAGTCTACTAGTACGCTGCAGGCTACTAGCCAGCCTAAAAGCACATCGGAGAACCAAGATGAAGCTAAACTCTCGAACAGAGAGTTGAAGGAATTGAAGAAAAGAGAGAAGGCCGCTAAAAGAGCCGCTCAGAAAGAGGCAATCGGCATCTCTCCCGAGCAGCAGCAGCAGATTGCACAGCAAAAAATGGATAAGAAGCAGGCAACCAACACCAACTTGAAGAAGCAGTTGGATCAGACCTTAATCAAAACGGAAACGAAGAAGATACCATCTTTGTTCAGCCACTTGGAGACAAGGGAGCAGAGAAATGCTTCTTCTCCCTCTATTTCGCATATTGTTCATCCTGCCATCTTGTCGCTAACGTTGAAGTACTCCAGTTACAAGATAGTCGGGTCTGTGTCAAGGTTGAAGCATATGCTACTTGCATTCAAGTCCATCATTAACGACTATCAGACACCTCCTAATACGAGCCTTGCAAGACACTTAACTGGCCACTTGTCCCACCAAATTGAGTATTTGAAGACTGCAAGACCGCTCTCGATATCTATGGGCAATGCGATCAGATGGTTGAAGCAAGAAATTTCGCACATTTCCATTGACCTCAAGGATAACCAAGCGAAGGACTTTCTCTGCGAGAAGATTGATGACTTCATCCGCGAAAAGATTGATCTTGCGGGGCAGGTCATCATAGAGAATGCCTCCAAGCATATCTCAAACGGATCCACCATATTGACATATGGCCACTCGCAAGTGTTGGAGGACCTTATCAAGTACTGCGTCTTGGAGGAGAACAAGACATTCAATTTGATAGTGGTGGACTCGCGTCCTCTTTTTGAAGGTAAGAAGCTCTTGCGCAACTTGGCGGAGGCAACAATGAATGTTCAGCTCGGCGCTTACTCTGGGTCTAAGCCCATCACGAGGGACAACATCAAGATCCAGTACGTTCTTATCAACTCATTATCGTCCACCATTCTCGAGGATGTCGACTGTGTGTTTTTAGGGGCTCATGCCATGCTCTCTAATGGTCGCTTGTATTCACGTGTGGGCACTGGTTTGATCGCTATGATGGCACATACTAGAAATATCCCGGTCTTGACATGCTGCGAGTCGATCAAGTTCTCAGACAAGGTGCAATTGGACTCGGTTACCACCAATGAGTTAGCGGACGCTGAGGATCTTTTAGAGAATATTGATACCAAGAAGCCGCCCCAGAAGAAGTCATTCGCTTTGGAGCAGTTTTTGAAGCAGTGTGACGAAGAGAAAGGCAGGAGCGAGAAGGCGGCGGGCAAGAATAAGCAGCAACAAAAGAAGGCTACGGGAGAGGACGCTCAAGAGAATCAGGCTAAGGACGATTCTCTCACCAGGGACTGGAAGAACATTCCCAACTTGAGCATTTTGAACATCATGTATGATTTGACGCCCCCTACTTACATCAACAAAGTCGTGACTGAGCTTGGAGCGTTACCTCCTTCCTCCGTCCCCGTCATTTTGAGAGAGTACAAAAACACATAGCGTAATAGACTACTCGAAGAACTAAAATATTATGTAGCGTTAGATCGCGCCCCAGTTGAATTTTGGGGGCGCACGCCACTATGGAACAATTCCCCAGATTTCGCCACCACCTTCGAACACTCGTTTTAAAACTTCCTACAGATGGCGGAGGCGGAGTTGGCGCTCGTTGAGAAGGTGGACCTTCGCATCGCCTTGGCTGAAAGTGACGCTCAGCTTGAGAATGCGTTGAGGATTTACCTACCACCGGTGCTACTCAAATTGGCCAGTCCCCATGGTGCAGTGAGACAGGCGGTGTTGAAGATCATTCAGAATGTCATCCCGCGCTTAACGGCAGCCCGTTCCATCAAGATTGCTGTTTTGGAGCTCGTGGAACAAGCTAAGTCGCCAAAAGTGCCTCCGGGTCAGGATTCATCGTCGGTGCGTCTCTATTCTTTGTTGTTTGTCTCGCGAGGCATTGAGCGTCTTCTGGCCGAGGAAAAACTCAGCCTCATTCCTAAGGTTGTGGAGGGTGTTCACTCACATCCCTCCTCTGTGTCCGCTCGCCTTTTTGCCGTGCTTTGCAAACTTCTAGCGCTGTGGAACGAGTTCAAGCTGACCGATTTTTTATCCTCTTTCATGGAGGAACACCCACAAGACGCTGAGTTTGTGTCTTTCTGGACCACCAAGTTTCTCATGCTCGAGCCCAACCCCAATTCTGTTCCAGTCGCTTTCCCTGGGTTAAGTGTTAAGGATACCAAATTTCTTACTCTGGATGGTGGAATGACCTACAAAACCAACAGTGAAATCACAACGGTAAAGCAGGCGCTTCTAGCATTTATCAATGCCTCCTTAAGAAGCGACTTACTTGCGTTCCCGTTGCTAGTCGCATCGGTGGATTCTTCCTCAAGCATCAATAACGGTGCTGAAACAGCATTCCGCAAACTAAGCGTTGACTTTGAAGACGAACGCATAGTGGAAGGGTGCTTCTCGCTTTTCTTGGGGAGCACAGATTCAATGATCCCAGCGGCAAAGCCTGTACTTCAAGAACGCATATTGTCGTTGTTACTAAGAAGTAAAACAGCAGCGACAACGAACCGCATATCCTTGGTCGCATCTCAAGGTCTTGCTTCAGATTATCCGAAGTTGAAGCTGGCCACTGTTGCGTTTATCAACTGGGTAACCCTCGTTAACAAGAATTCTGTTGAGCCAAATGCATCCATCTCGGCTTTTAATCGTGACATGGCGGCATATTTGAAGCAAAGTATACAAGAGGAAGGCTGGCCAAGGCTGAATGCAACCTCTTCTTCTCCTAATAATGACTCTCGTCAAAGGCTGCTCAAATATGAAGGGTTAGGAAACATACTAAAAGCCGAGCCACTGCTTTTTCAAAAAGACTTCGATTATGTTGAATTCTTGTTCGATTCACTCGAAGGCGAAAGCGCTGAACACAGAGCTGTTATTCAAGATGCATTGTCGTCCTTGGCAGTACACTTGCCGCTGTTGTCACCGCAGTCGCTTCAAAGACTTAAACGTATTTGTCGCAGGTACCTTGAAATGCCTCCCACGTCCGAAAATATCCTGTCATGTCGTTTCATTGCTATCAAATATGTTAACTGTTCATTTCCCTTCAACGATTCGGAGGCTAGATTCCTTTGTGTGTTGGGTACATCTTCGAACAACAGACCTGACACCATCGAGGAGGCGCATAAGGGGTTGCATCCTCATTGGTTCCATCTTATGCAGTCATCCAATACCATGGAATTCAAGAAAACGGCAGAACTTCTCGGTCACGGTTCAGCCCTCGAATTTCCTTCGTTCATCCAATATGTACAGATTTTGTCAAAGGAGGTGGATTATTTTCTCTCGAGTGGCTCTGAACTTACGTTTAACTTCGCTGAAGCAATCAGTTTCGGATTGAGAACCCTAGTTATGGATGCAATTATATCTCATCAAACTGTTGTGGTTGCTGACGAAGACTGGGAAACTAGAGTTGATAGGGCGTTAGACTTCGATTCCGCGGTTCGTGAATTAGTCTCGGCCAAGATAAGTGCACTTGCAATTGGGCGGGAACCCAAAATGGATGATCAGAACAGCATTCTCGTATTCTTTACATTGATTTCTAAATGCTTACTCGGGCAATATGGAAACTCTCAGCTTGCAGTGCGAAATATAGGATTCGAGTCTACCTTTGTCACGCTATTGGGGCTTTCAGATCAAAGTGTCGTTGGAATGTTGACACCAATGTCGAACGATTTATTCACAATCTTAGCGTCCAAGTCCTTGAACGAGAGGTCTATGTTCGAGATGGCCCGCATCTTCGGTGTCATTGCCAGTCATAAGAATTTGAAACATGAGACATTGGGAGTATTTTTCGATAAGGCTTTTGAAAGAGCATTGAAAACACAATTCCAAGTACAGGTTATACTTTCGATATCATTCCTAACCTCACGATTAATTATGCGAGGGAGAACTGACCTTATCGAAGAGCATTACCTTCTGAAGCTCATGGCATGCGTGTCAGCTCTTTTTGATGAGTCTCGGAACTTCAGTGTTGCTCTAGAATGCTTATCTCAATTGGCTAAATCGAATTTTCTTCTGAAGGTACCCAAGTCGCAACCTGAGATCAAACTTTTCATTTCAAATGCTCTAGGATATGTCGAACCAGCGGTGAAGAGGTATGATGAAAAGGCGGTGGCTGTTTTGTCACATGTGTACATGTTGGAAGACGATGACTCGAAGAAACAAGAGTTAGAAAATACCGTTTATCAGTCGCATACATCAAAACAGTTAGATTATTTATTCGCCTCTGGTGAAGCTTTCCTGATAATGGCATCAGGTTGGCGCTCAAAAGCTTTGCAGCGGACATACGATTTGTGTGGTGTTTCACAGGACGGTTCAACGAAGGGAAGTGAGAGCCTTAAACGCATTTTAGGCATGGTTCTTGACTCGTGTACCACTACTAAACCATCCTTGAGAAAAGCTGCTTGTATTTGGTTACTCTCAATAGTCGAATATTGTGGCGAGGATTCATTGGTCAAGGAACAAGCACCTTACATTCATACTAAGTTCATGAGGTTTTTAGCTGACAGGGATGAAATAATTCAAGAGTCAGCTAGTAGAGGACTCAACATAGTGTATGATATGGGTGATTTTGAATTAAAGGACACTTTGGTGCATAACTTATTGAAATCCTTTACAGATAGCAATGCTACAAGATCCCTCACAGCTGGAACAATTGACGAAGAAACAGAACTTTTCGACAGAGATGCGCTCAAGACAAATGATGGCTCTGTGTCAACATACAAAGATGTTCTTAATCTTGCCTCCGAGATAGGAGATCCTAGTTTGGTCTATAAGTTCATGTCGTTGGCAAAATCATCAGCTCTCTGGTCTTCAAGAAAAGGATTGGCGTTTGGCTTAGGATCTATTCTTTCTAAAACTTCGTTGGACCAAATGTTCTCCTCCAACAAAGCATTCGCGAATAGACTCATTCCAAAGCTATACCGCTACCGATTTGATCCAAACCCCAGTGTTTCCAAATCGATGACTGAGATATGGAATTCATTGGTACACAATCCCACAGATGCATTGAGCGATTCATTTCAGCCAATACTAGA
Organism: [Candida] ascalaphidarum; assembly: GCA_030674335.1. Classification (NCBI taxonomy): domain Eukaryota; kingdom Fungi; phylum Ascomycota; class Pichiomycetes; order Serinales; family Debaryomycetaceae; species [Candida] ascalaphidarum. The sequence continues at coordinate 147,401 of JAKTYC010000015.1, forward strand.
AGAACTCTTGAAAAGTATGGGTAGCAGGGAGTGGAGAGTCCGACAGGCGGGCGCCGCGGCCCTACGGGATTTAATTGATTCAACTCCAATTCATAAATACCAAGACAAGTTAGAGGATGTTTGGAACATGAGCTTCCGCTCAATGGATGATATAAAGGAAAGCGTCCGCCAGGAAGGAATCAAGCTCACGAAAAGCTTGGCAACAATTTCTACAAGAGAAGTCGAGAAGGGTCTGGCGGGAAGTGACAACACGCTTGAAATTCTTCTCCCCTTTTTGCTTGGACATAAAGGTCTTATGAGTGAGGCTGAAGATATTAAACAATTTGCGTTAGATACTGTTTTGAAATTATGCAAAATTAAAGGCAACGGTGTGATTAAGAAACTGGCACCATCACTTATTGAGTCCTTCATTTCGCTCATGTCCACCTTGGAACCAGAGGTCATCAACTACCTCGCACTCAATGCGGATAAGTTCAATCTAAGCAATAATGAACTTGACACAAAAAGACTACAAAGCTTGGGTCAGTCTCCAATGATGGATACAATTGAGGCTCTTATAGACCAGTTAGATGAAGACATTATGGACGAGGCGATCAACAAAATCAGATCATCGATCAAGAAATCTGTTGGTCTTCCATCAAAAGCGGCAGGAAGTAAAGTGATTGTGACTTTGGTTTCCACAAAGAGAGCCATTATTGGCCCTTACGCTGACAAATTGTTGAAAACGTGCACCTCTCAATTGAAAGATCGTAATGAAACGATACGTTCCTCGTATGCAGCAGCAGTCGGCCATTTAACAAAGGTATGCTCTATTCAAGCGTTGGAAAATTACTCTGAGGAGTTGATAAGGATGTATTTCGGCAATGGAGACGATGATTCCAAACGAGCTATTGCCGCTACGGCAAGCGAGAGTGTCTCAAAATACTCCGCTGAGAAGTTTCACAATGTCGAGACTGCATTCCTTCCGTTAGCGTTCGTCGGAATGAGTGATGACAATTCAAACGTATGCGTACCATTCGAGCGACAGTGGATTGAGAATACGTCAGGCAATGCCAATGCTATAAAGCTATATCTCCCGGAAATAATTACTCTCTGTGAACAAAACATATCGTCTCACAATTATAACGTTAGAAGAGTTCTCGCTAAAGCTATTGATCGAATTATTTCGAGTTTGAGCAACCTTGAGCAGCTCAATGAAGATCTATTCGAAAGACTTTTTTCTTTGTTGTTGGAAGCATGTAACGGAAAATCTTGGAATGGAAAGGAGTTGGTTTACGATGCAGTGGTCAAATTTGCCGTCAAGGCAAAGCCATTGGTAGAAAATCCTCCTAAATTAGACCAATTGGTGAAGATAGTTGGGACAGAAACAAAACGAAGGAATAGATCCTATCAGAAGCACGCTGTGAAATCAACTGGCGAATTCCTATCAGTCTTCCCAGTCGACGGAATTGTTGATATCTACATCGACGTTATTAGGACTTACGTTGAAGATGAAGTTGATGAAAGTTCTGACGTTGAAATGGAAGATGCAGCAACTGGAAAGAAAATAAAATCAGGTATTAGTGCAAAATTAGAGGATGAAAGACTCAGCTACATTCACAACATCTTCAAAGCTACTGCAAGCGAGTCCATTAACTACAACCTTCTTGAATTTGCTGGTAACACCATGATATCGCATTTGACGAAAGGCTCTGAGCTTTTCGAGATAACCTGGAAATCTAAGACTACGTGCATTGACGATCTCAGTTCGTTGACCTCTCAATTGAAATCAAAACTGAAAGTGCTAAGCGATGCCGGAAATAAAATCATGTACAATTGCTGGAGTACGCTCAAGGAATTATGCTTGGATGAGAAAGAAATCGAACGTGTCAGTCTTGGTTTTATCAGACTCACTACGAGCTTAGCGGCCTACTTCTCGAATATTGGGCATAAGCGTGAAGCAGAAGCAATGATCGATGCATTGCAAGTATTTAAAAAATCGCCATCTTCGATTCTCCAGACGGAAGTCAGCAAGGCGATTGTGTCCTTCGCTTCGTAACTACTTCTGAGTTTCTACAAGTCATAAGAGTACAGTATACTTTATTCAATACTAGATCAATTAGTTACCTCCTCTCAATCTGAGCACCAAGTGCAAAGTAGACTCCTTCTGGATGTTGTAGTCAGAGAGAGTTCTTCCATCCTCCAATTGCTTACCGGCGAAGATCAATCTCTGCTGGTCAGGGGGAATACCCTCCTTGTCCTGAATCTTAGACTTGACGTTGTCAATCGTGTCAGAAGACTCAACCTCGAGAGTAATCGTCTTACCAGTCAAGGTCTTGACGAAGATCTGCATACCACCTCTCAATCTAAGCACCAAGTGCAACGTAGACTCCTTCTGGATGTTGTAGTCAGAGAGAGTTCTTCCATCCTCCAATTGCTTACCGGCGAAGATCAATCTCTGCTGGTCAGGGGGAATACCCTCCTTGTCCTGAATCTTGGACTTGACATTGTCAATCGTGTCAGAAGACTCAACCTCGAGGGTAATCGTCTTTCCGGTCAAGGTCTTAACAAAGATTTGCATACCACCTCTCAATCTAAGCACCAAGTGCAAAGTAGACTCCTTCTGGATGTTGTAGTCAGAGAGAGTTCTTCCGTCCTCCAACTGCTTACCAGCGAAAATCAATCTCTGCTGGTCAGGAGGGATTCCCTCCTTGTCTTGAATCTTAGACTTGACGTTGTCAATCGTGTCAGATGACTCAACCTCGAGGGTAATCGTCTTACCGGTCAAGGTCTTGACGAAGATCTGCATACCACCTCTCAATCTAAGCACCAAGTGCAACGTAGACTCCTTCTGAATGTTGTAGTCAGAGAGGGTTCTTCCGTCCTCCAATTGCTTACCGGCAAAGATCAACCTCTGCTGGTCAGGAGGAATTCCTTCCTTGTCTTGAATCTTAGACTTGACGTTGTCAATAGTGTCAGATGACTCAACCTCGAGGGTAATCGTCTTACCAGTCAAGGTCTTGACGAAGATCTGCATACCACCTCTCAATCTAAGCACCAAGTGCAAAGTAGACTCCTTCTGGATGTTGTAGTCAGAGAGGGTTCTTCCGTCCTCCAATTGCTTACCGGCAAAGATCAATCTCTGCTGGTCAGGAGGAATTCCTTCCTTGTCTTGAATCTTAGACTTGACGTTGTCAATAGTGTCAGAAGACTCCACCTCGAGGGTGATCGTCTTTCCGGTTAAAGTCTTGACGAAAATCTGCATTATATGTATTAGTGTAGTGTAATTGATGTAAGAAGGAGGCCACGCAGTGGCAACGAGCCCCCTATTTATACCGAACCACAATTGAGTCACGTGCCGTTATCGTAACGAAAAAGCAATTCAATATTCTAGAAAAAAAGCAATTCGCACTTATCCTGCAGGCCCCAGATCCCTCTGGCAGCACCACGAGCCAGCTTACGCCTTGGGTTCCAACACTCAAGGTTTGCTGACAAAATATGCGGTTATACCATTTAGGGCCCCATGAGCAATTGAGTCGAGCAGGTGGATACTCGGGAGGTTGCCCTTCGAGCACAGCCAATTATTCCATTTACTACTCGTGGAGCCACATTCCTCGCAGTGTTCTCCGATCTTGCATGTCCATGTGGGTGCGAGGTGTAGCAACATCCGCATATGCCGTCAAGACCCCTATTTGCTCAAGGAGGTTTGTTATCATCCTGTATATAGATGAGCATACGTGGGAACATTGCAACGGTCGCCCACCCCAGTTTTCCATATCCCGCGGAGCCCATTATTTTATGCAGGGCCGTCATGGGGCCCGGCCCCAAAACATCTTGTGATGGTGTCCGGGTGCGCGAGATTTTTTTCTAGTGGTCTTCTGACTCCAAAGCTACTAATTGGTTTCAGTTGTGAAAGGAACAGAAAATCCCCGGCGTTGAGCTGAATATTGACGCGTTAGAGGCTATCAGCTTGCAATCCTACCGCTTGTAAGCTCTACAAGCATACGAGCAAGGAACCTGGGTTCGCCAGCAGCAAATTGCCCCTGTCATCTCCGTCTTGGGCTATCCCATTCTGTGTCTCAAGTCAGTATCTGATTTGAGTCTAGAATCTTACACCTGAAGATTCATTGCCGGAGTTCTGTGCCCAGAATTAGATCAGCTACCCTCGTCTGAGTATTACCGACTTTGACTAAAGGTCATACGAGCGCTATCCCCTTGCGTGGCTTCAGTTTTATCCACTTTGAATCTGTTTCCCTTCGAGTTCAATCAAGCTGAGTCAGAATGTACTAGATTGTACTAGCCTCGGCCCTCCAAAACCCATCTTGTTGACGTTAGTCTTCTGGGATATCTCCCGTGATTACCGACACTCAACTGAGCACTCTAGTTAGGGCATCCCACCATCCAGCTATGTCAGACGATAGACGCAAGCCGACTTTCAATTACGATCCGGAATTGTTCTGGCTTTGCCAGCGCTACATCCAGGAGAATAACCATCATGGCTTGGCTCTCATTGCCCGCCAGAAGGGTTTGCCCCCCTTTTTGAGATTCAAGGTTTGGCAAATTCTTCTCAAATACCACCCCTTTGTCCTTAATCCATTCATACAACCGGATCCTGAGGTTATCCTGAAGGAAAGCGGAAAAGACGAGGACGATAACGCAGAGGAAACAGAACAACGACTTCTGGATGCGATTAAAAAAGATCTAGGCAAGTACATCCAGCGCCTTAAATATGCTAGCAAAGTTCCCGAATTCGAAGAAGAGGCGGTCAAGATCGCCCGCCAGATTTTCGATTTTCTCCACAATGCGATTCTCCGGTTTGTTAAGAAATGGGGCAAAATCATTAAATATGATCCGGCTCTTACGTGGATAGCTTTGGGACTTGCTGAGTGGTTCCCACCCATACCAAATACCCCCTGGATTCTAATTGGTCGAGATCTGGCCGAAGATAAAACCCTTTGGTTCAAAAACATATTTGACGACTATTCACACTATATCGACAGCATCCCTGATGCTAGGACTTACCTCGAAGAGTTATTGGTCGATACTGAGATATGTCATCTCTCGTATCGTGACGTTTATGAACGTTTGGTTCTAGTTTTACTCCACTGTCCAGATGATAGAAGAAAATCCGCAGGGAAAAAGCTCTTCATCGCGACTTCTGATAAGCTGATGATAAATAGCCTTCCGGTTAACGGAGGCTTCCTCGAGGAGCGCGTTTCGTTCTTCATATATGTCTTCCGCAAACTTCTTCCAGAGCTATCAAAGGTTTTTCAAGAGGAACAGATTCTAAACAAGTTTGGGAGTGGCAGTGATGAGTGGTTGATATGGTGGTTGAAGTGGTGTGGCTCTAAAGTCTGGTCTAGGCTTGATAGGGGAAGAATATGGGACCTTATGTTGGGTTGGAGATTGAGGAACACAAAGAAGGATATCCTGTATTACTCTGAGAAATTGAAGCTTTCCGACAATGAAATGCAGAAACTTGGTCCCGATATTTTCTGGTCAATCAATGACAACTATTCCGTTGGGGATAGTGGCTTTGAGAATAAGAGAGAGAATTCAATCACAGACCTTTTTCAGTCACTCAATATGCGCAATGACATGACTATTTCTGGCACAACAAATACGAATAGTACCACTACATCCTCATCATATTCTTCAAGCGCAATGGATGGCTTGTCAGGTAAACTGTCATTTTCTTACAGTGGGCTGGAACTAACACAGAAGAATGGAGTAGGAAGTGCAATCCCATTTTCGCGTATCGACCCTCATATTGAACTCTTATTCATTTGCCTTTCACTCTTGAAATCGAAAGAAAACACTCTAGTTGAGTTAGATTGCCATGAAATTAGGCAGTTCCTTTCAAGGTTACCTTCTAAGTCGTACAGTGTCCTGAGCAAATATCAGATTTATAAACAGAACATTGAAAAGAAACGAGAAGAGGAGGAGAATGGCAGCTCCACCACGATACCTACTCTGTACAAAGATACAAGTCCACCGTTCACTTCATCACCGGGCAGTACCTCACCTTCGACGGCTAGTACTTCACCTATAAGTTCCCTCACTAGTAACATGATAACAGTTGATTCACTGACAAGTCACTCGGTGGATTACATGGAGAACGTGATCAGTGAAGCAGGTGAGCTCTGGAGAACCTGGTTATGGCAAGAAATGATTAACGAAGATAGATGATATTCAGTACACAACCTAAGTACGCCAAAGTAGTCTCGTCTTTGCAGCTGTTAGGGGAATCGCCAGTAGTTAATATCGGCATATAGCTGCGTCCCTGTGGTCTGTACTATTTTCGCGCTACCATGTGCGATGAGCACCGCGATGAGATGCGAAGACCCCATCTATTTCGAGTGATATATTTCAAATCAAGATGAGTGACTCTGAATCCAGTGCCCATTCGAGACAAGAATCTAAGAAAGAAAAGAAAGAGCGCAAGCTTGCCAAAAAACTGAAAAAGTCAGCAAGAGGGAAGCAGGATGATTTTCCAGCAGCTGATGATCTGCCAGCTGAGCACAGCAAAGCGAGCGAAGACGAATTAGAAATAGATTTAAATGCTCAAGTCCCCCTTTCGAAGAAGCAACAAAGACTACTCAAGAAGGGAAAGCTTGACTTAGTCAAGTTGGCCAAAAAGCACCCTGCTCCCAAACCCGAGGTTCCTGAGGGTGAAGAGTCTCAGGAGACCACATCGCTGAGGTCTAAGTACGGTGTGTGGATTGGTAATCTTTCTTTTGATACCTCCAAAGAAGATCTAGTCCGCTTCATTGTTGGCAAGACGGCAGCACTCGAGGGCCAGGAGAAGGTGAGTGAGGACGACATCACCCGCGTCAATCTACCAAAGAAGGACGGAAAAATCAAAGGTTTTGCTTATGTTGATTTTCTGAATGAAAGTCACGTTGCCTCTGTCGTGTCCTTGTCTGAATCAAACTTGAATGGCAGAAAGCTCTTGATCAAGAATGCTACATCATTCGAAGGAAGACCAAATAAAGAGCAGCCTCTCAGCAAGAACCCACCTTCCCGTATATTGTTTGTGGGTAACTTGTCATTTGATACGACATCGGACCTTTTAGAGGAGCACTTTAGACATTGTGGAGAAATCGTTAGAATAAGAATGGCTACTTTCGAAGACTCGCCGGACAAGTGCAAAGGTTTCGCCTTCATTGATTTCAAGGATGAATCTGGTCCCACTACTGCACTTAAGTCCAAGTTGGCTAAGAAACTCATTGGTAGACCATTGAGGTTGGAGTACGGGGAAGATAGATCGAAAAGAGCACCGAAGAGAAAACAAGAGGTTCTTGCGGAGGACGGTGAGGTACAGGTCCGTCTGTCTTACAAAGAGCCCGAGGAACTGGTTCCTGAAATTAGGAAGAAAAAAATTAAATCCTTTGCGACGAGAAGTGCAACTGATAAGAGACAGAAATCATCTGTCGCACTTGCTAACGCGCAACGAGCGAGCGCTGCGATTGTTCCTTCGGCGGGCAAGAAGATTACATTTGGTTAGAATGGGCTGTCTTTTGCCAATATCGCACGCTTGTATATTAGTCGCATATTAGGTTGGAGTATTTAATCAATTCTGCATAATTTTGTGAAAACTATACTAGACCTACTTGCTAAATCACAAAAACATATTTAGTAAAAATAGTGATACATAATCTCAGACTTGATACTTCAAGCAAGGTTTTGCATTCATATCGAAATCAAGAATGGCTAGCTGATGCCTTGTGCTTTTCAAATTCATCATGCGAAACCTCGAAGTAGTTAGGGTCGTTCTTGTTTGCTTCAAACTCGGAGTCGGAAACTTCCTCGTAAATGGAGTACGTTTCGTACTCTGAACTGTCGCCACTGTCCACCTTATGGTCAGCGGTGCTTCCCGAGACACCCTTCGGCTGATTCGAGATGTTTACTGCTTTAGCATTAGACTTAGAGGAATCATGCGACGGACCAGTGACCTTTGGAGAGGGTGCGTTAGTCTTCTCCTTGGAACCCAACTTCTTCGTTAACTTCTTCAAGGATTTTGTAAGGCTGTCTCTTCTCCCCACTTCTTTGTTATTCGACGAAGAAGTCGAACCTGCACCTGCAGCAGCACCTAAGCCCAAACCCGCAATGCCAACAGCGACGGTCTTTGAATGGTCACCCTTTGATTCATTCTCTTTTGAAGAAACTGGGCGCGTCTTTTCGGTGATAACGGGTAAGGCAGTACGTGGAATTTGTTTAGGCGTTGTTTTCAAATCGATCTCATCTTTAGGCACTTTGTCTGGCACAGAGTCTTTTGCAGCTTGAGCGGAATAAAAGCGGCCCTTAGAATTGTGATACAAATCCTCGTCATCAAGTTCGATCTGTTTGGATAATCTTGCGACTTCCAATTCCCTTTCTTCAATCAACTTTTCAATGTCACTTAGTTGAACATCCTTGTTAACTTCTTGGGCCAACCTTGCCTTCTCCTCTCTCAAAAATCTAATTTTTTTCAAATTTTCGACCTCCTCGAGAAGTCTTGATTTCTGAAGTTCCTCAAACTCCACGCGTTCCTGGTACAACTTCAACTTTTCGTCATGTTCCAACTTCAACTTATCAATTTCGTCTAATTTAGCCTGCGCTAGTCTCTCTGCCTCTTCGCGAGAGCTTTCAGCCTTCTCGTTCTTCTGCGCTCTTAACTCCTCAATCTCTTGCTGAAGAAGAAGAGCCTCATTCTCACTCTTGGCTCTCCTTTCATTGTAGAGTCTCTCTTTCTCCTCCTTCTCTTCGAGCAAACGACGCTGCTCCTCCTCCCTTTGCTTGACTCTCAACTTACGTTGATGCTCAGGGTCATACTTCAATCTTTCCTCTTCTTCCAACCTCTCCTTTTCTTGCTGCTGAGCCTCCTCTTCCTTCCTTGTATTCTCCTCAGCGTCCTCACGAGCTTTCTTCTCGGCCGCGTCCTTTTCCTCTCGGGCTTTCCTTTCAGCCTCCTCTTCAGCTAGACGTTCCTCCTCTTCGGCTTTTCTCTTTCTCTCGAGCTCATCACGCAACTTCTGAGTTTCAGATTCTTCTTTCAACTTTTGTCTTTCAGTTTCAGCCTTGTGTTGCGCTTCTGCTCTTTGGCGTTCGTGCTCCAAAGCAACCCTTTTAGCTGTTTCTTGCTTCTCGGTACGCCAGTTGGAAAATTCCTCCTTGGCTTTCGCTAATCTGGACTGATGTCCATCTCTGTGAGAGTGCAAGTCGGTCATCTTAGCAGCATACGCTGCTAAAGTGGTTCCCAAAATAGCTACCTCAGCGGCCAACCGGTCATGGTTGCTCTGCTTCTTCTGCAATGAATCCTTGCTAGAGGCCAACTTGCCATCTAATTCCTCTTTGGTTGACAAGTTCTTGGAGATAAGGTCAGTCTTTTCTGTGTGCTTTGACTTCAAGTCATCCAATTTGGAAGTCTTTTCATTCAATTCAGCAGTTAATCTCTCGATCTCGGAGGCCAATTCAGAATTTGAATTGTCGAGTTCGGTTTTCTTTCCTTGTAACTCTTCAATTTCCTGAGTAGTTTTTTCTTGATTGGATTTCAGGTCGTCCAACTCTTGCTTCTTGGTCTTCACCAATTCCTCATGATTTGTAATCAAATTTTGCTTGTCAGCATCGTGCTTCTCTACGGCCTTTTCTTCTCTTTCCTTGAAATCGGACTTGGCAGTTTCAATCTCGGACTTAGTCGTGGACTCAAAAGTGGTAGCCTCTGTTTCAGCGTTCTGTTTCTTGGTAGCAATCTCGCTCAAGCTTTTGTCAATCTCGGCGTTGAATTTGTCCTTCTGCTTGCCCAACTTCTTGAAGTGCTTGTCGAAATCGGCGCCCAATCCCTTTTCGTGTTTCAGAAGCTTGCCATCCAATTCGTTCTTTCTTTTGATTTCGTCTTCATTTCTTGTTTTGCTAACCTCGTCATTGATGTTGGCAAGTACAGGTGCGACACGCTTTGCGGCGATATCGAGCAATTGCTGCTGAGTCATCTTCAAACCGGAACCAAGGTCAATAACCTTGTTTGGGTCGTCCAATGTTCTCGACAACGAGCCAATGGCCTGCGCATTCAATTCGTAGTAGCGGTTCATCATCAATGGCTTGCTCTTCAACTGGTCAACAACTTCCTGGTTAGGCAACTCAACTGGTTCATACTTGGCCTCAGGTTGCGTGACGATCTCAATTGGCTCCTCCTTCACCTTTTGAACAATGTCGTCATCACCCGCAAGCTCGGGCTCCTTGGACTCGACTTCAGGGACCTCACCGGCCTCCTCGGTCTCGAGTTTCTCAACAGCATCATCTTCTGCAGTCTCGGCGTCACCAACAGCAGACTCAGGGTCATTTCCTTGCTCCAATGGTTTCTCAGAAGAGACGTGAGAGGCGGTGGAGACACCGTCGGCAGCCACGGAGGTTTCAGCCTCGGCTCCAGCCGCCTCACCATCGTCATCAGCCTCGGCGACCTTCTCCTCGGTTGACTTCTCCTCGGAGGGCGCTGCTTCGGCAGCCTTCTCCTCGGTGTTCTCGGCGTCTTTCTTGGAGGCGGCCGTCTTAGACTTCTTCATGGCGTCCAAAGTGGGGTGCGAGGTAAATTTCTTGGGCACGGTGACTTTCTCGATGGAATTCTGTTCCTTAAACTCCTTATACAAGTTCTTCTTGGAAGTTTTGTCTCTGAACCGAGAGACCCAGCCGGTCAGGCCCGATGTCTTTGACTTAGTGCCCTCTACAGCCATGATGTTGTAGAATTCACTTTAATTGGGTCAATGGCGTAACAAGGTCCCTTACAGTATACATTGCTACTTGCTCAGGGTGAAACTCACGTCAACAACTATCACGTGATCTAACCAGCACCTGCATCTTCTGTGCATATCCAGCCTTCATATAACATGTGATGCATCGCGGGGACGGAGTGCGCACGCCGCACCTCCCAGCACAAAGGAAGCCATGGCGGCCGAGTGGAGCACAATTTGCTCTTTAAGCAGCGAGATATGGTCAACCGTCTAAGCCTACTGGGCTGGAACGATGTAGAATGTTTGGCGCGACTGCTCTTGTTTCTACTGCTCGCCCTCGTAACAGCTGCCTGCTTTCAGCACAAAAAGGGAAAGTGTTCCCGCTACATGCCGGAGGAATGATGCAGCACTTGTGTGGGGAGGCACTATTGCATCACAACAGTACACTACAACGATTGCTCTCTCTGGGCGTTGGGCTTCACTTGAAGCCCAGTCGAACTTTTCGTAGAATAGACAGTGGGGGAGTGCTGGCAAGTGCTTATCTTATGCGTGCATATAACCTATCTACGCCTCCCCCGTGCTTTCACGAGGCACCGCCTTACAAGCCATGGCCACGTCTCCCACGGGGGGAAGCGCGCAGTGTTTCACTGGGCGGCCGGGTTATCTTAGTCGACTCCACAATTGACTCCGAGCGAATTCGTTTCGCAAACCCGTACACCATAAATACCGCTCCAGACACCAATACTGGGGTGCAGAGAAATTTTACTCCACGATCACTGCGTCGCATTCCAAGCGCACAAGATCGTGAGCTCTGCAGCTTTTTATTATTATCGCAAGCACATACTACTGAGCCGTGATAGTCCAATTGGTTCAGGACGTGCGGCGTGTACAGGTTTCAACTTCCAGCTGACCACGGATAGTATTTCGAGTCTGTTACCAACATAGTCGTTTCCATACCCCCCACCCCTAGCCGCTCGAGGCACGCCTCTCGCTTGCCCAGTCGCACTATTCCACACCCACGTAAGGACGCAGCACATACGTGCAAGCGATCGCCGTTATCAGCAGACGCCCTCGTCTCCGATAGTTCCAATCCACACATCCCTAGGTTTCCTCAATGACGACCCTTCTTCCTAGCGCCAGCTCCTGCCACAACTTGTCGCTTCCGCCCACAGAAAAGGATGATCGCCTCAACTTAAATGTGCGAACAGGCTCGGCGTCTACCTTGTGCAAGTCGTTAGTGTTCACCCTTGGCGGACTCACGATCGGCTTGGAGCTTGTCAACGTCACCATCCCAGAGATTCATTCCACATTCCAGCTGAAGCTCGTCAACGCAAAGTTTAAAGAAATGGAAAAATACCTCTCAGGAGAGCTTTTTTTTCTTTCGCTCGTCGACAAAGCGTGGAAACGAGTGATCATCCCTAACAACTTTCTGAAGCCTCAGCCTCGGTTGTTTCACGAAGTTTGCCCGGTGAGTAACTGTCTCTATGTCTTTGGCGGTTTGGTCCTTGACGGGCCCAACTTGGTGCCCTGCAACGATTTGTGGGAGTTTGATCTTGAGACTAAGGAGTGGTCAATTCTACATGATGGAAAGAGCTTGCACGATGACGCCTACATCCCTGAACCCAGATTCGCACATAAGATGACACCAATCAGTAGTCTTGGATTCGTCGGCAAGCCAGACCATTACGGTATCTTCATTGCCGGAGGAAAGGATAATGCCTCGCGACCAATCTACAACAATGCAGTCTTTGATCTCGTGGATTTGAAATACGTTGGTTCTGGGGCGTTTCCATTAAAAGGAACCACTGGTGACAGTGAAAAAGATGCTGCCACAGGTTTGGCGGCAATTGCAAGCACCAACGAAAACCACGAAATATCAATCAGTTACACTAACAGCATCATTGTCAATGTGGTTAGTGACAATGAGCAGCCGAACTCCAATGAAAAGAGAACAGTGCCGAAGTCAGAGGAAAACCAGCTGCCGCCTACAAAAGAACACTTCATTGCATTCTGCCCCACCACAGACAAGGCCGGCAACTCATTGTTTTCCTTCAAAGTGGGAAAGTCTCTCAAACATGCAAAGGTATGCCCCCTTCACCGAAAGGTACAGATGGATGGCCGCTCTCTCAAAAATTCAACGCTTCCACTCAACTTGCGATACCCCACTGGAGGACTATTTGGTCAGAACATCGTTATCACTGGGTTCCTTCCGGGAGAATTTGATATCTCTATCTTTCTTTACAACATGCCCACTGGTAAGTGGTCTCGTCTCAATGTGTTTTGCAACCATGAATACGGTTCTCATAGATTTTGGGGAGGGTTTGCTTGGCAGTCTCATCACAAAGTTGTCCTCATAGGCAATTTTGTTACATCTCGCACAACGAGTAGCATTCGATACTTCACGGTTATGATCACGATTAGTTTACCCATCACGAACATCTTGGCCAGTTCTGAACTAGCAGGTGGCCATTACCATGGTCCAGATGGGAGGAGGATTCCTTTCGAGGACGAGTCTTTCGATAATAGCGCGGGTAGCTCAGTCAAATCTGACGAAGACAGCTCAACCTCGGATACTGACGCACAGCCTGCACCACGAAAAGATTCACTTGTCTCACAGACATCTCAAATCGAACTTAAATCATCCAAATCGCTCAAGTCTTCGAAGTCAGGAGACGCTGCTCCGGCCATAAGCTTTAACGAATATGTTCACTATGCTGCCCCGAAGACCAACTTCACGACAATCAGATCCGTGTTTCCTCCTGCTGCCATAACGTTAGGTCGCAATGCATTTGACCGATTCGGCGATCAGATTTCAGATTTTGAATTAATTTCTGTAACTGGCGACAGAATTCCAGTCTCCTCGGGAGTAATGAAAGAACGGTGGGGAGGCTATTTTCTAGATCTTTTGGCTAGAGGATACGTTGCTTCTGTTGATAAGTTTGAACGAAATGAGCTTGACGACGATCAAGGATTGTTTCTGAAGAGCTCTGTATCCACAACCCACAGTGTCAACAGATTGAAGAGCTCAGTTAGTTCTGGTGGTGGTTCCTCATTCTCCTCCTCAAACGAGAAAAATCATGATGGCGACACTCTGCTGCAGAGCAGCAAAGAACATAAAGATAAAAAGTATCACTTGACGATGCATAATCCTAAGCAAAGGGACGTCAAGGAGGCTCCACAGTTTAGATTGCCCTTTCAGGAGCTCAACAGTGTCTCATCGACTGATGTAACTCCCCCAAGTGATGAGGGCCCGGCGCCGAATGAAAGACCTGCATTGATTTCGGTCTCTTCAGCTGTGGACCCGCACCACCCGGCTCCCGAAATGGGCGAAGCACCATCACAAAACCTGGAGATATCACAATCGTCGCTGCGTGGACGTCTCAACTCAGTTGAGAGTTCAACCTCTTTCTTATCAGCACACCTACAGGACATTCCTCCTCAACTTCCTCTTCCCAGCGAACCAATTCCGGCAGTGCCCGCGACTCCCGTCTCATTCAAAAGCAGCTCGAGGAAAAACTCTTCTGATTTCTCTTCACCTAGAGCATCCTTGATGCACTCGTTAACAGCTTTACGCAATATTCCACTCACAAAGTCGCCCCGTGGTTCTCCTTTTGCTTCTCCCCGGGCGTCAATTTCCAACTCAAGTGGTAATACCAATGCAGCTGATTTAAATTTGACAACTATTCCAACATTGAAACATGGAGGAGTTTACGGAAAACTTAAGAGTGTGAAATCACTGGATTCGTCACCAAACGCTTCGAACGAGGCCATAACTTCGAGCTTGGGAAGTGAAAATATTCAAGCCGGTCAATTTTCGATTGACCGTCGTTTATCTGAGAAGAAAACATTCAGTTATTCTTCGATGGCGTCTGCGGATTCCAACCAACCTGACAGTCCAAAGTCCTCATCATTCCGAGAATCACTAGGATACAGTTCGAGCTTGGACACTGATACCGCGAAAGAGGATGCCGAAACGAGGGAATCAGAATATTCGAGCCATACTTTGTTGGACTTCGATAAAATCGATATTACAAAATTCCAGATGGAGCCATCATTGGTTCCTCGCAAGCTATACATTCCGTTCGGGACAAACACAATCAAGGCTTTTTGTGAGTACTTGTACACTGGGCAGGTCGGAAACAAATGGCTTCTTTCCCCTGTGGCTATGGACTGTCTTGCAATCGCAAAGTTTTACAAAGTACCATTATTGTATGATTTGGTCAGCGAGGTACTTTTTGGCATTATCGGAAGAAAAGAATCTTATGTTATCAAAGAAGGCAACAAGTTAAAAAAAGAATACCTTAAGTGGTTGAAACTCACGGACACTCAACTTGATTCAAGTTATGTGTTTCCGCTTGACGAATACGAGGGTTTCATGGACACTATTGACGACGGTTATTTGGACTTGAGATTGCTCAAGAAGTCAAGTCGACTCCACAAAAACAGTTCTGTTTACTCTCTTAACAAGAGTAAGAAATCTTGGACAAGTTCCTTAAGAAATGACTCAATTGCTGAAGATGCAAGAAGTGAGTATACTTTCCATTTCACTACAGAAGGTGATGTTGCCAAACAAACTGATTCGGTGTCACAACATGACGAAGGTACCAGAGGAGAACATAAGGGATTTCAAACCAAGGCAGAAGGATCAAAGGAGGCTGATGGTGATGGTGAAGATAGCATAAATTGGACAAACTCGACAATAGAGGAGAACAAAGACGCCCCCAAAGAGAGCGGAGACAACACTGACGACTCTTCTGACGTGAGAACGACGTCAAATGACGAGGACAACGATATTGCACTCGGATATCTAGAGTATCATCGTGATCAATCCAATGTGGGACCACGACTGAAGTCGATTTTCGATAAATCCGCAAACACTCAGTTTCAATCTCAATTCAATGACGATGAGCTCAAGGACGATGACGATAAATTGGAAGATGATGAATTAGACAAATTGGGCCACTTAACTCTCGAGCAACTTGTCAGTCCCATAGCTCCAACCCCTAGCGACCTTGCAATTTCATTGATATACGAGTCTGTGTCAGTATTAGCAGACTTAAAATTGATGTTGCGGGCAAGCAACGCCCGTCAAATGACAGCAATTTTCAATGAGATGAAAGTTGATCTCACTCAAAAAATTAAGGATCTCCAAGACAGGTATGAAGAAATACTTATCGAGAAGGAAAATGCATCCGTTGAGAGGGTCGATACAAACACTTCTCTGATCGCACAAAGGGTACCTACGAATACGCGGGGTCTGATGCCAGCATTGGTTAAAGCTGGAAGCTTCGATTCGGAGCCTAGTCGACCTGACGTATTGCATCCGACCAAGTCATCCTCTTCTTTGACAAGCGGGCATACGACATCAGACAAAGTCGTATCAACTACGATGGAGAAGGCTAAGACCACTGCAAACTTCAGGGGATTGAACTTCCCGAATTTCAAAGCAGGCAAGTCCGACAACAAACCTAACTCGTCCATGAACAAGGAGCTCGATAAACGCATCCACCGACTTATAAAGAAAGATGAAAAGTTGAAGCTGAAATTTGAAAAAGACGAAAAAATGAAACGGCAACATGACGAAAGAACAGAAAGAAAGAGAGTCGAAGAGGCTCACAAGAGAGAGAAAGATTTTTCGCGGGATAGTAAGCGAAGCGGAACATTCACATTGCAGAAGAGCAAGAGTAGTACGAGGCTTGACAATGCAGATGTGATGTCGATGTCCTCGGTACACACAGGAGCATCTTCTGGCGCCCCCAAGAAAAAACATGGGATTTTCCATCACTTTGGTCACCATAAGAAGAACAAGGACAAGGGTGGATCGAGGGAAAACTCTGATAGCCACGTGCCGCTGCCTGAAGAAGAGTCGCTGTTGGAGTCGCGGGCCGCCTTAACTAGGACAGCCTCTTTTGCAGGTAGTATCAATTCCTCTGCAAGCAAAAAATCAGAGAAAAAGAAGGGCTTGTTAGGCATCAAGATGACACTGCCTGGTTCATAACTGCAGAAATGGATGCATGACTTTACAGCTGTAGAATCCGTGGAGCACGGCGCGCGCCAAGTTTCGGCCGCGGAGGACTTGCCTAATTAGGATTCCAACTTAATATATAAGGCTCCAGTTCCCCAGACGATTTTTCCAGCCACGATGACGGAAACGGAAATTAACCAGGAGTTGGTGGACTATGCCTACAACAACTTGAACAACATCCCCAAGGGCGACGAGTATGAGAAGATGATCCTGAGCGTGCCCTACGACTGTTATGTTGACAGCCTCCAGATGGCCCGCACGGTGTCGCACGAGCGGGCACTTGACTACGCCAATGTGCGCCTCAAAGACTACGACTACGATCTTGTCAAGCACAAGGAGGCACGCTTCGCGTACTTGAGCAAGATCTTTGGCAAGATCGAGCTGGACATCTACTTGGAGCCACCGTTCAACGTCGATTATGGCTGCAACATTTCCATTGGCAAAGGTTTCTATTGCAACTTCAATTGCACCTTCCTTGACTGCACGTTGATCAAGATTGGTGACAACGTGCTCGTGGGGCCCAACGTCACCTTTACCACAGCCACCCATCCCACTGATCCAGTACAGCGGTTGACGGGGTTGGAGTACGCCAGACCCATCACCGTGGGCAACAATGTGTGGTTTGGCTCGAACATTGCTGTGATGCCAGGCGTCACCATCGGGGACGGCGCCGTTGTTGGGGCCGGCAGCATTGTGACTAAGGACGTCCCTCCCAACACCGTCGTGGTGGGCGTGCCGGCCAAAGTGATCAAAAATATGAATCTGAGCCAGGAGCGGGAAGAGGCGAAGAAGTTGTTGGTAGCTTAGTCGTAATCAATAGCAAAAGTATAGACTTGAAGTGAGCCACTTTTTGTATCGTGGTAATGTCTTGACGAGCCGATAGACTGTGCCGCAGCTCAAGCGTCAGACCCAATTGCATCTGATGAGTCGATTACACCATTGTGCTTGCCCATTCATGGACGACTTTTAAGCTATTTTTGAGTAACACGCTGTGCCCGGTATATTGTGTCCGGCATAGACCCTATCATCTTTTGCGCTCGCTGGCGGACTTCTTTAGCATGCTGAATTACAATTCCCTTGACGTGGACGATTTCATCATTGCCGACGAAGAGCCGCCCACGCAGAGCTCCCGCCCTACCGCACCGCAGGCGGCGCCGGCTGCTGGGGCCGGTTTTTTTGGGTGGACGCCCAAGGTGGACTTGTCAAGCACCTTCACGCCCTTTGCTACTGCCCCTGGCTTTGCTGAGAACAACACCGTGCGCGAGCACCAGTACACTGGTGGTGACACGTTGGATGAGCCTGTGTGGGTGACGTTGCGGCGCGACCTAGTGCAAATTGCGCGCCGTTTGGGCATGGTGATCTGGCCAGCCCAGCTTGCCCAGCTCGCCCGCACCCAGCAGCTGCGGTTCCTCCAGTTTGCCAGCAGCAACGGCGTGTCGCTCCCAGAGCTGCTCCTTGACAACCAGCGGGTGGAGGTGCCGGTGGAGGACGAGGAGGAGCACACCGGGAGCGGCAGCGGCGGTTTGGACGCCTGGGGCGCCGGAAACTTGGACTGGGACATGTGGGGTCCATTGATCTTCTCGCTCCTGTACTCGGTGCTCTTGGGATTTACTGCGCCGTCGCTGCAGACCAACCTGGTGTTTTCGGGCTCCTTTTCTTTTGTGTGGCTCTTTTACCTTATTGTGGGGCTCAACATCCAACTTCTCGGAGGCAACGTCTCCTTCATGTCCGCCATAAGTGCCACGGGCTACTCCATGTTCCCCATCGTAGTGGGTGAGCTTCTCTGCTCTCTCCTCATACTGTGGAAGCTCATCCGCATCGCCGTGATGGCAGTGTTATGCTCATGGAGTATCTACGCCGCAATCATGAGCTTGAAATGCTCCGGTGTACTCCCCGGGCGCATCCTCTTGGCCATGTATCCAGTGGGCCTCATGTACTCTGTGTTGAGCTGGCTTTGCATCATTACGTAACTCTGGTCCTGAAAATGTATAATATTAGATGCTATGATTAACTTGGCCCCACGGCTAAATAAATAAGACGACAGCTGCAACCATCAATGGTATCCACAGAACGCTGCAAAGCACGGCTCCGCTATCCTTTTTGCTGGTGGTGCTTGTGGTGGTGTTGGCGGCGGTTCTACTGCTCGCCGACAGCGTCTCTGATGATGACGGCACCTGAGATGCAGTCGCGTTGGTGGCCAAGTTTCTGTGGGATGACGATTCTAATGCATAGGAAGTTACGCGGGCGTCCCCGAAACCTATCTTTTTCCCGTCAAGATCAAACACGGTGTAAAATTTCTTCAAAAAAATTGACCCCAATATCCAGTACTGGTTGTCATCGAGACCCTGTATCTTAGATGCGCAGTAGCCTTGGAGCCCAGAGGCAGAGTACTGGTTGCCCTTGAAATCGACGGTTGACAAGGAGAAGTTGTGCCCACCAATGACCATGCTAAATTCTGCCTCGGTGTTGCAGGGGAACGCATAGTTGCCCTTGTGGTCTGTGATCAATTTGCTGCCAAACAATTGTTGATGAAGAGTATCAGCATCGGCCAACGGAAGGGCAAGACCAGTGGTACCCGTGTCGATGATTGCCTGCCGCTGTTGCGTATCGTTGCCCGGGAGAGAAACAATGCCGTTGGTGCCATTGACGGTAACGCCAGGAACGGTCACAAGCCAGTATGACTGGTCGTTATTAACAATGTTGGCATAGTACACGTCAGTACCATTACCGATGAATTTGTGTTGGTCGTCGATAGCTTTGGAACCAAATACAATCAAGCCACCATATCCCAGAGGCAAAGGCTCCAGGTTACCGCTGGCGTCGTTGTAGCTGATAGTTTGGGAACTTGAAACAAGAGACAATCCAAACACGGGCTTGTCGATGAGACCAGCAGCATGCAATTGGCGAATAAAGTTGTGAGATGAGTCCGCCGTCGGCGAAAGCGGGATTCCCAAGATGCCGCTGACATTAAACCCATCAAACATGGCGGGCGAGGAGTCGCTCAAGCCGAGGGTGAAATTCTCGAGGATGTAGTTGTCGAAGATAATCTCCAAGTTGTTAGCATGGAGGTCAATTGTTTCACCCTTAACAGTCTGGCCCGAGTAGGACAACTGGAGTTCGCCGTTTGGCACAACAGTGCGCTCGTCGTCGAACTTTGCGATGGGGCCCGTGCACGCGTTGGTGGTACAGTTTTCGCTGTAGATCCATGACACCAAGGACCCAGTATCCAATAGAAGCGGAAACGACTGGTTGTACGAGTTACCGTGGTCAATTACAGTGGGATTGAGGTAGTACACCGAATTGGACGTGTCAGTCCATACAAACTGGACGTCGTCCGACAACTCAATCGTTGGCACGGAGCCGAGCGCAGATGTGGTAGATATGGTTACCGTGGCCGACCCCAGGCCCGTGACCACGGGGACCTTCTGGTTGATCGCTAGCTTTTGGGAGTCCTTACCGTGAATAGAGCTCACACGGAAGTCCCTGACTGGGCGAAGCGCGTGGCCCACGGCAAGAAGTAAAAGAAGTGTCCACACTCGCATGGCAGGAGATGAAAAATGCAAGAATGAGGCCAGGGCGAAAGGAGCTGCCGCCGACTCTCCACTTCAAAGGCAGGCGCTGTTAAGGAGGTATGTCGGCAACCAAAATGTGAGCTGGTGCCTCAATAAAAGTAATGCCCGCAAGTAGCCGACCGCGAGATAATAACGATATTGTGTCGGGAGGATGATATCTATATGCAGTACTTAAATACCGATGTTCAACGTCTTCAGTGGTGCTGGCTGCGGCCCTGCAACATTATCGGGGTAGAGACCTTTGCGAAGTGCTTCTACACCAATGGCTATGCGCTGCTACTGCCCAGTTAGGCGTTGTGGGCATGGGCGATACTCAATTCGAAATCATCACCTGCGTATAGGCACACCTGCGTATAGGAACACGAATGCAAAACAACACGTCCAATGTGCACCACTATTTACCCATGACACTCGCTTAGTGCCGCTCCTAACCATTTTGCACTACCTGCAGGAACCATTACCTTTTCACGGCACGCTGACGCTGCCTTGACTTCGGGTTACATGCATGTTCGCGATGCGTTTCAGTTCGCTGGCGGGTCAGCTGCACCCGAGGCAGCGTGCATGCGCTCGCGATATCAGCAGCAGTTCTCGAATTTGCCCGCATTGGGAAGCGTGGCGGGCCACGCTAGCGAAACCTTAAGTGACAAGAGCGGGCCAACGACTCGCACACTTGTAGTACAAACAAAGGCCAGGTACAATCGTGAAAGCAAAAGTAGCTAGTCTAGACGACATTCATGGCAGAGGACTATGGCAGCGCAAGCTCTTACGCTCAAGCGATATTTTTTTTACGATTTTGCTGGCATGGCGCAGCTGCGGCAGCCTGGGCCGCCAGAAGGTGGCTCCTGCAGTCGCGTGTTCGATTCGCCTTGTCGGCGTTTAACATGATGAATAAAATGGATGTGAACAATCTCTGAGTGGGGCCCTACGGTCACACATAGATTACAAAACCTGCCTTCCTACTGACGTTAAACTTTTACTTGTCCTCGTGAACCTACATTTGAGTCGGAAAGATAGAATTGTTTTTGGCCTCACGGCTATAAATATTATGTGCTCCTGGCATGCCAGAAAGTCTATGATACAATGCAAAGTCCGATGGGCTAACCCTTCTGCTTTCTTTGTCTCCGCTTTTTGCGCTCAAGCTTCGCGATCTCTTTCAAGTCGTCCTCACTCGGCTCATAAATGTGCCACACAGTGTAGTGCGGCAATCCTCCAACACGCCGACCAACCTTCTTGGTCATCTTTCCGAAGGCCTCAGTCTCAGCATGATTCTCGAAGGTGAATGCAGGGAAATGGACACCCTGCCGGAATACACTTGCCTTGGCGAGGATCGACACACCACCGACTCCGTCCAAATCGATCGTCTCGTCGGGATTTCCTTCAGGGTCTCTGCCATAAGCCAAGTGGAATCTCCACGTTGGGTACTCAGCGTACCCCTCAACGATCACATCATCCTCATCAAGCGTTTTCGCCATCTCGAGCGCCGAGTCGGACTCGATCCACGAGTTCAAGTCATAGGGTTGCTCGTTGCCCAAGAAAGACGGTAAGGGTCTCCAAACGTTGGGTACCATGACATCATAATTGTGTTTCATGAGGTCCTGTATCACGCTTCCAGGACACGTTTCGATGTCCACATCACGCCAGTACACCCAAGAATGATAGGGCTTCAACGCAGCAGACGTCAACCAGTTTCTTGCTCGTGCCATCAATTTGCGCCGGATGCCTTGCACCTTGACAGCGTGTCGATCACTAAATCCCTGGCCAATGCTCTGACCAAAGTCCTTAGTAAACACTGAGATCGAACGGAAAGGTTTCTGGTAGTCGCTGTGGTAAAACTTGGGGTCGTAGGAGTTGCGCACATTCTGAATATAGCCCTGATCCATGTACAACTGGTACAAGTCGTTGGAACCTTTGACACTCAGACTCTTGCGTGCTGCCTCAATCTCCTGAAGTTTCTTAACGAGGGTACCATTCTGCATCGCGATCGAGTATTCGAATACCGTCTCCAAAGTGGTGTCACCGGGTGAGCAGTCGGACACGAGGAAGGCTATATCAATGAGCAGGTGGTCATAGGTAAGATTCATGAGGTTATGGAACGCCATGGGCAACACGTGGCCAGCATCGCGCAACGGCATCAAAAACAACACCACATCACCATTCTCATATCCGTTTGCCAGTCCGTCATACTCATTGAGATCGTAGTAGTCAACTGTGTCGGCGTAGATTTCGTCAGGGGTCTTGTCGCTAAATATATCCTGTGGACCCTGATCCGCGCCAACGAGGGAAGGATCCTGCTTTTTCACCCCGTCCTTTGTCACCTGATACACCGAGAAGTCGTCACGCTCCTCATTGCCGCCAATCCATCGCAGAATGAGTAGAAACAATGTGAGCAAAGACAACACGACTGGTAGTATCCTGCGAAGCGTCATGCCTGGCCGGCGCGGAACGAGCCGATTATGCACCGGGAGCTCAAACTTCCCGTCGCCGTGATGCACCATGCTATAAAGATTATGCAAATTTGCACCGTGCCGAGGCCCTTCACAAGACTGAAGATTGTTTTCCTCGCAAACCTAGACAGCTCGCACCAAGACAAAAATTCCAACCACATGCAGGAGACACTACGCATCGTGGCACCGGGCCTACATGCAAAATTTACAACCTTGTTCTGCAGCCCACCACACTGGTGTTAGGCGTTGTTGCCGACATTCCCATGCACGGCAACCAAAATATTTTGGCGCTACTTCTTACGATGTGGTGTGCATGTTGTGCTATATTTAGATAGGCCCCACAGTCGAATCTTGCAGACAGTGTCTCACCACGATTCAATGTACGAAGCGATGGCTCCTCTTCGCCAGACAAAGGATTCTTGGCTAAACTCTTGGTCAAGTTCTCTTAGTTGACCACCTCCTGCAACCCATTTTCTTCTGGGCAGAACCACTCTGTTTTCAATGCATCCCAGCAGCGTCTAGCGAGCACGTTTGCCCGCTCTCCGCTGCTTGCCTTACCCTCTATGTACACCTTCAACTTGGGCTCGGTGCCGGAGCCGCGACAGGTGAACCGCACAATTTCACCCTTTTCAGCGTTGTGAGGTACAAGGCTAGCAGTAATCATCTGCGAGCTTGGGTCTGTCGGCAAAACAGGCTTACCATCCGTCGTGGTCGAGTCATAACCCACTGTCAAGTCGCGCCATGCCACAACGTCAAAGTCGCCGATGCTCTTCCAGTGGTCCTGGCCGGGGATACGAATCTTGGTGTCAAAAATCTTTTTGGTCATGGTCAAGTCCTGTAGTTTGTAGTAGCCGTTGCACTCCTTGTGCCAACCGTACGTCTCGTAGCCTTGCTCCAACTTCTCCAATGGGTGCAACTTCTTGTCAGCAAACCACTTCTCATACAATTGCATCCAGACGAGTGCCGCAGATATACCGTCTTTGTCGTTCACCAACCCGAACATATATCCAATGGCCTCCTCGTACGCAAAAGGAACAGAATACCCCTCCTGCTGCAAATCGATCGCCTTATTACCAATCCACTTAAACCCGGTCAAGGTGTCGACGTAGTGGAAGCCCTTTATGTCAGCCATAGACTTGAGAATTTGCGAAGAGACCGTCGAGTTTACCAAGTATGTCTTGTCAAGCTTGTCTTCTGGCGTGAGCTCCTCGATAACGTACATGGCAAACATAAAGCCAATCTCATTGCCTGTCAATTGTTGCCACTTATTGTCTTTCCTTCTCACAGCAACGCTAAACCTATCGGCATCGGGGTCATTTGCGAGCACAAGATCCACGCCTTCTTGGTTGGCTTTCGCAATGGCAAGGTCAAGAGCGCCCTTTTCTTCGGGATTGGGAAATTTTACCGTGCTGAAGGCGGGGTCTGGTGTCGTTTGCTCTGCAACGATAAAGCTGTTCTCTTTACCCTTCTCGAGCAAAGCAGCAGCTTTGTCAAAGATTTCTTGGCCCACGCCATGAACTGGGGTGTAAACATATCTGAAAGAGATCTCATCGATGGTCACTAGCTTCTGTCCAATTTTCTCAACGTACGCTGCCTGTATTTGATCCTTCACCGCCTTCAAGCGACCATCCGCGAGACCCTTCTGGAAGTGCTGCACCACGTCCCACACTTTCAAATCGTTCCATGGTGCCAAGTTCAGGTTAATGGAGTCGGCAATGCCGTGGTCGTGTGGAGGGATGATCTGACAACCGTTGCCATAGTATACCTTGTAGCCGTTGTCCTGTGCAGGGTTATGCGACGCAGTGACCATCACGCCGGCAGAGGCCCCATAAAGGTCTATGGCAAATGGCACCAGCGGAGTGTGCACATACAGCATGTGGTGGTTGCTCTGCAGCGATTCCACCTTGGTGTGCGAAAGGCCGATGGAAGTCGCCGACAAGTTGGATGTGGAGCCAAGGTAGTACACGGTGAACCCCTTGGCAAGAGCCACACTGACAGTGATCTCAGCGTAGCGCTGGGAGTTGTAGCGGTGGTCGTAACCCACCACGAGGGACAAGCCGCCATTGGAACTGTTATCAATCAAGTATTGCACAAGGCCCTGGGATGCCTGCAAAATGGTAACATCGTTCATGTGCGCAAACCCAGACTCCATGGATGAGCGCAAGCCGGCAGTGCCAAAGGCGATCCGCTGCAGCATCTTGCCGTCAAGCACATCGTAGCGGCCATCCTTCTGCAATGCGATGATCTCATCTCGAGTATCAGGATTGATGTCAACATCGAGCCACTGCTGGACCTTCTCGTCGATAGCTTTTTTCTTCTCCTGGCTCACAGACATCAGAAAAACAAGTTCAAGAGCGGCTGCAAGTGCGTGTGGGGCATATATATATGGAGCCGCTGCAGCGCGCGCAGGTCCGGCATACCGACGCCGCGGAGCTGATCCGGAGCGCCGGTTTCGCCGCGCCGCGGCCATCGGGGTTCTACGCTGCGCCATGTGTCGTCTATTGTCGTCAGTGTCATTTAGGCTTCGTTCGGGGTAAGATCGAACTGTAGTATGCCGTCGTTGCTTATAGCGGCGATGCGCAATCTGTCCCCGCTGTATTCGTCCGCCGAGGACAAAAACGTGAGGCTGCAGACGCTGGCCTCCAATTTTTGCGAGGCAAAGTCATTCGACCAAGATTTGCCCTTTTTCGTGTACTTATGGACCCGTAGAAAGTCATTGCAGGTAACGATCAACGTCGAGGATTGATCAATTGCGACGGCTTCAGGCGGCTGCTCGTAGTCAATAGTGTGCACCACAACATTCTTCCGCAAGTCCACCACTTCGAGACTGGAGCCGTCCGGACCCTTGGAGGTAACCAAGAGCCAGTAGCCATTCATGGCAAAGTTAACAAGGTACACCTCGGGATGCTTACTTTTAATGGTAGCCTGCAACTCTCCGGTAGCTAAATTGTAAGCATATGCCTCGCCCTTGCTAGATCCAACCACAAGCAATACACCATCAACATGGACTCCACCACAGACCAAATCGGGCTTCGCAACATCCTGAAGTGGACCAATTGCCTGGTGCAAGTCGAAGAGCCGCCAGCCCGCGTCTCCAATGACCACGACTAAGTCCCTTAACGTAGGATGCACAAGGATGTCAAGGACCACACCCATGGAATGTTTGATCTGACCCTCACCAAATACGAGGTCTCCACTCTGCTCGAAGATAGGAATGCTGTTGTCCCCATCGGTTACTATATTGAAGGAGACGTTCAGTTGCGCAACGTGCACCACCGAATGCTCGCCGGTAGCGAGATTACACACCGACATATCCCTGTCGGAGTTAATCATCGCAAATGCATGGTCAGGCTCATCGAACTTGCCACGGACAATACTTGCAGCCTTGAGACCGGTCTCATGTAACTTGCTGACAGCAATCTGAACACCCAGCTCAAGTGCCCTCGGAAGACTCAACTTC
The DNA here is from genome assembly GCA_030674335.1 of [Candida] ascalaphidarum. NCBI lineage: Eukaryota > Fungi > Ascomycota > Pichiomycetes > Serinales > Debaryomycetaceae > [Candida] ascalaphidarum. Next base: position 173,584 of record JAKTYC010000015.1, read on the forward strand.
TGCGCCTTGTGTAGCTGGTACAACTCGAGCCGCGCCTCGTTTATGCGATCTGTTGCCAGGACGGTTACTGCTACGTCCTCGGCCACGACGTCGTCCTCTTGGCGCGCGAGCACTTCGCCTTTGCCTATGGAAACTGCCAACTGCTGAAGCGCATCGCGTGCTTCATCCCTGTCTTTGATGGCGCTTGCTGCGACCCTGAATGCAGCATCATACTGGTATAACGCTGAGCTCAACTCCTGTTTTGCCTTGTGAAGCTGCTTCCTGAGAGTGAACACCTCGACTGAGAGCGCATCCCATTCCTTCTGAAAGGCATTGAGCATATTTGGAATAGATGCAAATTGGGGTGGTCTTGGCGGCACGTAGTCAGAGACCAGCGTTTTGAGGGGAATGAGCTCTTCCTCTGTCAACACAGCATCATTCACAGGATCCTTTCCGGTGGCCTGAATGTAGTCTAAAATGAGCAGACGTTCAAATATGCTCCCGCTCTTTGGCGACACAACTGGGTCCTTGACGGCTTCACCAGAAACTGCTGTTAGTATATGATCTGTTACGAGGGCCAGGTAGTATGCCCTACAAATGAAAACACCATTTACATACTTGCACACAAGAGCATGGTGTCACCGTTCGTGGTCTATGTATTATTTTCCCAATGTTTGAGCTCGCAAGAGAAGCGACCCGCGACGATGAGATAGCGTGTCATATACAGGAAACCTAAACATAACTGTTCATAGAACGAGAGCTCAAAACTATATAAATACGTGACTATTGTCAAACCTGGACTTGACCGCTGGTGGAACAGGGGTCTTATTCGTCTTTGGTAAAGACTGATTCGTCCTCACCCCTGTGGTCGTAGCCGGCGTCGGGCTCGACCCTTCTGTATCTGCGTCTACCGGTGCTGAAAAGACCGCAGCAATGGCCCAAGAAGCTAATGGCCACGGTCAACAAGGCAGCAACAACTGCAGACCAGATAAAGGCATAGAAATTGACCGAAAGGTAGGTTTTAACTCCATAGCTCTTGTAGTCATCGTTAACAGTGGACTTGATCTTCATGTAAAGTCCAGTTGCGAGGCCAGCAGCCACGATGAGAACAGTGAAAACGGCGGACTGATACAACCAGTTGAGGAAGGATAAGCAGCAGCTTTCGGGAGAGAAACACCAAGCCAAAACTTGGATAATAAGAGAGAGGAAGGCACCCACGACTCCGATAGTAGTCAAGATGAAGGCGGCGTAGCTCACGTTTTGGACCGTCTTGATGTCCTTCTCAAAGCTGCCAGGCAAATTCAAGTTCTGATAGCTCAAGTTGTCCATCAAAAACTTCAATTCAGATTTTAATGTGGCGGTAAGAGGGGCGCCTGCTCCCAAGCTGTCAATCTGTCCGTTGATTGTGCTGTTAATATCTTTCTTCAAGATGGTGAGAGGGTCGAACTTGAAGCCAGCCTTTGGCTTAGAGCACCAGTAGAAGGTAACTTTCTTATTGGATGGCTGATTCTTGGGAACAGTTTTGCTATCTCTGTTGGTGACATTTCCCTTGCAGTATCCCCAGAAGCTGACAGAATACACATCGGGTAAGCCCAAGTCCTTGTAATTGGCATTCTTGGCGATGTCATTGATGATGTCCTGGCCTGTGGCCTGGAGGGCGACCGGAATGTCTAGGCCACTAGTGATGTTAAATTCATCCGCCCGGAATAAGGTGGAGAGATTCACTCCCGTCAAGTTCATATCTATAAGATATGTGTTGGTGAGGTAACTTTTAGCTGCGTACGAGCCAGTGAGAGCAAAAATGCCCAAAATGGTTGTAGCTAGCGTGAGCACGATCAATTGCACTCTGAAAAAGGAGAACATGATATGCTTTGCCAGTCGAGGTGGCTAGTATATGATTGGGTGATAGGCTGATGCTTCTGTTGAAACCGAAACTGTGGGGGAGTTGCTCTATGAGCCAAATCTGATGATAATTTGTGTAAAAGCAACTGGTGCAGATAGTGAGGTACCTTATCTAGAACTGGCAGGTACGTGTAGAGTCTGCAGCTTCTCTACTAGAACCAGATTGAAAATTAGTGAATCTTGGAAAATTAATCGTATCGGTTACCGGCCTTATATATATTTGATTCGGAAGCAGCCGCAGTGCATTTTCCACTGATCCCGACCTGCAACGGATTGGTGTTTGGATGTGTCATTTGGCTGCGAAAGAATGGCTGGCTACGAGGCTGGCTAGCGACACGAGGACAAGGGTCGCGACATCCTATTGGCTTATTTGCCTGGTTACACGGTAACTCACCTCTATGTGCCACTATTCAACCATGTCTTGTAGCCCATAAGCATTGTGGTTGCGCTGTCGACGCTCCATTATTTGAACATGCCATAATCACAAGCATCTATCGTCGGGTTCGGAAGTCTTTCGCTCCGGCCCGGAGATATGCATTTCAGTGAGGTACCACAAATTCATTTGCTACTTCGCCACCTACTCCAAATTAAGGTCCGGCTCTTCACATGAAATATTGATTCATCTACAAGACGCAGGAACCATGACAAATTTTGTGCTCGGAATTATTCGAGGCTTGAGGGGTATTGCTGAGTTAAAAGAAGCACTATTATAAGATTCCTATTGTGATTTACCCCCTGATGCATTCAGCCGCATGGGGATAACGCCGGGCGAGAGCCTGTACGTCACAGTGGCTGGACTGTTAACAAGGGTGGCGAACCTGTACCTGCTCTGTGGGTATACACAGGACATCATCTTCCACAAGCAGCCAGTTACGCGCTCTACACATGCAAGTCCAAGAATGGCAATGGACCCTTGTTCCAAACGTGCACATTGACCAAGGCACCGAATTATATTATACATTGATTAAAGTAGTATGGTACAGTGTCTGACAGGTTCAGACTTCTATAATACACTATTCCAACTCATCGAAACCATCAAGAAGCTCTTGTTCAAGTTCGTCCAAATCAGGCGACTCTTCGTCACCTTCAACGGATCCTTTTGATCTCTTAGTTCCTTCATAATAATCCTCAGTTGAGTCGGTTTCCAATTTTCTCTTTTTAACGGCACTGTAACTATCTCTTATGAATGAATCTCCGTTCTGTGGGGAGGACTCTGACTCCGATTTAGGCGTATGGTCCCCATTAGTACCGTCCTGGTTTTCACCAGGCTCATCGTCTCCAACATCCTCATCTTCACTATCATCACTGATGTCCGCGAGAAACTCATCTACCTCATGTCCAGCATCTTCCGGATCGTAGTCATCGAGAGATGTGACCAGTTCAAAGCGAGGTCGAGTCGCAGGTTCATCGGACTCTTTCGCTCTCTTCAAAGCATCCTTGTACTTGTTCAAGTCCTTCTCCTCAACGTCCCAATCCACATCTGCCTCGTCAATGAGGTATTTGGATTCGTCAACCTTGCTCCACGTAGTGAGGCAAGTAAACAACCAGTCTGGATTCACAATTTTAACACCAGGAAGCAAACGCTTTGCCACTCGCACCTTAAACGTGGGGCCAGACCTGAATGCTGTCCCGCTCGGATCCCTGCAAACAACGTGAGTAACTTCAGGGAAAACTTCGTTCACGACTTTCACTCCGAACTGTTTACACCAAATGACAATGTCAGCAGTATCAGGATTTATCCCCAAGGGAATAATACCGGAGAATAGAATGACGACACCCTCGAGACATTTGCTCTTGAGAGCCGGTATGATTTTTGTCAAGTCGGGCCTGGAATGGGAGTTGTGACTCTCTGCAAGTATCCTATAATATTCGGTGTGGATATTTGTCAATGCTGTCTTAAGGGACTGAAGCTCGTTATCATCATCAAACAAAAGATTGTCCTCTTCTTCCTCTTCTTCAACTTTCTCCGAGTCACTATTCTCAGGGGTATTGGACTTAGAGGAAGACCTTGATTCATGTTCATGGTTGATTTTCTCCAAATCGTGTTGCAATTTGGCCAAAGGTCTGTCATGCTGCTGCTGCTCAATATCCATATTTCTACTGAGTGACTGTTCCAAGAGTAGTTTAGCATTGTCCTCTCCTCCTCCAATTTCGAGCATGCGGTCTATTGGAGAGGTTCCATCATTGGCGGAATCCAGATCACTATCATTGAAAGTAGCATCAGCTTCCGCTTCTTTCGGTTCCTCCAGTTCACCATTCTCATATGACTCGAGTCTTGCAATGGACTTTCTTTTCTTCATGGGGCCAGTGATTTGGCCATTTTTCTTGGGCAAAAAGCTGGAGTTGATATCGCCTATGCCAACAAAGAAGTCATAAGGGACTACCTTGATGAGATTGCTTTCCCACTGCCACACATCACCTCTGTCATCAATGATGACAACCATGGATTGATCAACAGGAAACAACCGTTTCAAGTTTTTGTGAGTGAGCGAGCCGCTCTCGTCACGACTCAAAATTCGTGTCCCAAAGTAACTGCCATCTGGGTCGATAATCTTGGCGATAGCTAGGGCGTAGTTGCGGGTGGCCATGGTATAAATATGAAGCTCGTAGAGCTTGGACACTTCTTTCAAGAACTCCTCTAACCCAGGCCTTACTTTAACGTAATACCAACATTTTGTTGGGGCGGGTTTCGGTCTTCGCCAATTCGGGGGAAGAATCGCCTCTTCCTCTAGGCAGAATGACTTCACATCCTTTACTGCAGGATAATTCGGGTTTGCAATATCCAGTTGCCACTCACCGACAGTAGGGTCAACAGTAGCGTGAATCACAGTCTGGTCCAAGTCTACCACTAAGATCAACTTTTTGTCTTTGGTGAGGCGCTCAGTGCTGCTGTGTTCGATTCTGTTTGCTTCGTCTAGTGAGATTTTGAGACCAGTGTTGTCGTGGGACATAGCAATAGTGGCGCGGTCTTCGTAATTGTAGCCTGAGTAGTCCTTCTCGTCCTCGACAGCCTTTCCGCAAAGTGCACAAAGCCCGCCATATTGAACGGCATGACCGCATGGCTCCTTTATATCGCAGAGCTCAATGCCGGAGTGGGCAACTTCCTCGTGCAACTGTACTTTCAACCTTTTGACCACTCCTTCCACCGGGCTGTCGTAAGAACCAATCATTTCAACTCTGATTTTCGGGGGCACAGCCTCTTTCAGGTTCGGGTCGTCCTGATACTCCCAGTAGCGATACTTCAACAAAGTTTGGTGCTTGTCGACCTTATCACCCTCCTTCACCATGACGGACGAAATCGTTACAGGAAATGGCACAGACTGCGGGAGGGTGACCGTTACCAAGTCCTCGGTCGATTCTTCCATTTCAATGTGGTTTTCTTATCGGGTTCACTGGTTCTTAAGTTTGCAGGTCTTGTCGCTCATACAACGTGCACTTTACACTCAACTTTCTTCTTGGAGATTTGATTGTAGCGGATAAACAGGTGCCAGGTTTTCACAATGATACGCGTCAATGGCCGTCGGACGTCGAAAAATTGTATGTCCTATCTATTCTCCACACCTTGCTCCTTGTGCGTCCCATCGCGCGTTATATATACAACAGAGGCAACTATATACAGGGCTAAAACTCGAGCGACCGGCTTCGCTCGAGTCGTGCGCAGCCTTGGGTGAGTTGGTATTAGAGGGTCTCACACTACATACACACCCATGTTCCTCTGTAGGGGTCCAGGGCATAGCAAGTGGAACTACTCATTCTCGTAACGCACCGTGACTGGTGCTGCCATGTAGTATTGTACAATCAACTTCCATCCTCCTCACTCTCCACCTCGTCATTTATAGCCACGCTCACCGCGGGCGCAGGGTCATCCTCATGTAGCTCGCTTTGCAAGTCATCGACGTCGATATCTTCAAAATCATCCTCACCATTATCTTCATCGTTCGCCTGGGGTGGATTAATGTCCTCTGCTTCGCCATTTTCGTCATTAGCCATGAGGTCCTCCAAATGTGCTTCTAAATCATCGTCAGACTCGTTGGCCCCAGCATTCACTCCCTCTTCAGGCGGAGCCGTAGCCGCGGGTTCCGTCAGAGCACTGGAAAAACCCTCTGGAACGTCTCCGGTCTCATCGCCAAACACAACTTCCTCTTGCTTTGCTTCATCACCGCTTTCATCGTCCAGAAAGTCATTCACATCGCCGAAGTTGAAACCAATGTCAAACTGTTCTCTGTGAGCAGCACGCTCTTCTTCCCTCTTGGCCCTCTCCGCCATGAGGCTGGCAAGTGTTTCTTTCTTCTTCTGTTCAGCAAGTCGCACGGACTTTATCACCTTTTTGAAACCTCCATCGAGAGTGCCTTTGAAATACTTTAAGGATTCCGCTGTCACCTCCTCAGTGGCATATGGCGAAAAGTATTTTTCTGCTTGCAAAAAGACGTTTTCGCGACGAAGAGCTCGTTTCTTATTGAGCGCTTCCTCTCTCTTGATTTGACTGGCTTTTCTTTTCCTCGCGTACTCAACGAAATCAAATCGGCTGGAGTCACCTCTCTTTTCGCCTCCGGCTTCGGAATCTTCTGCGGGCTTTTCAAGTAGGCCGCGAGCGTCCGAAGGCTCATGAGGGGATACGGGTGTACCCATTTCTTCTTTCCCGGTCTCGCTCATGATGCTATTTTCTCTATCACTGTCCTCCGACATACCTATCTCCTCCTCAATCTTCAGCTTCCAGGACTTATTCTCCCCATCAATGAGGCTGTAGAGAGACTTCTCTGTGAGCCTTGATTCTTCCACCAATTTTCTCCGGAGTTGCTCCAAGCTCGAGGCGCTGACGGAATATGTGGGCGTTTCCTGATACGTGTAGTCAGGAGGTAACTCGGGAAAGTGAGTTGCCACGTAACTGGGCCGATCACTTTGCCGTGGAACGAGCTTGGTTATGTCGAAACTTTGGTTCTTGAAAAAGGGCAGAGATACCTCATCGTGCGAGTCCTCACTTGCTAGGGCTGCAAGCGTTGATGAAGCCTCGCTGGAAAGCCGGTCCACAGTTTCTTTATGCTTCTGGTACACTTGCTTACTGGTGACAACCTGCGCCTCCAAGTCTCTCACCTTGACGCCTTTCAAATGGATGCACATGTCGAGGTCAGACGCAGAAGGCCGGGTGCGACGCTGCAATTCGGTCATCTTGCGAAGCGCTTGAATCATGTCACCAAAGTACTGGACCGCGAGCTCATGTACACACGCGACAAATTCTTCGGAAACAGCATGGCCCTTTTCCTGAAGGAGGAGGGCCACTACCTTCAAAAACTCAAGGTCCATGGGCGAGTCGCACTGTGATTTGGAAACAGGTTTGTTCAACATTGCTACCACCTCCGGCGCTAGATACCGTTTTTCAGGCGGCAAGTACCAGTCGTTGTCAATGATTTCAATATCGCTGATGTCGCTGAGTTCCTCCTCCTCCTCTTCATGCTTCACCGGTAACTCCTTGGGAGCTGCGGAAGCTTTGCTTGTTGGCACCTCGTTGTCAGTCTCTAACGGCTGGGATGGCTCTAACGAGCTCTCAGAGGTCTCGCCAGCTTCAGATTTGACTTGCTCCGGCTCCTCCTCGCCAGATGCTATGTTGGCGGGCTTCTCGCTGGCGGCGTCCACTGCCGGCGAACCAGTCGCCGCGGGCAACTCATCGCTACTCAGATGCAGAGATACGCTTGCGGCACGATCCCTGTCGGCACCCGCATCGCTCATGGGCTCGGTGTACTTGGCTCGCGGCTGTCGTCGGCAAAGCGAGCGGAGCGCGCCTACAAGAGTTTGCATCCTGTATATAATGCGTGAAACCGTACATAGTCTAGTGCTAGACGTCAGACAATAAGAACTCGATGGCGCCCTGGACGTTGCCGCCGCTTCTGCGCAACGCCGCCACGTTTCTGTCGAAGTCAAAGAAGCCCATGTCGTTGAGCTGGCTCAATTGGCTCTCGTAGCGCTCCTCGGGTGGGCGAGTGTCGGTTTCCTGCGGGGCCGCTGGAGCGCCGCCGGCACCGCCGAACAAGGCAAACGGGTCAATGGGAGGCATGCCGCTGGGGAACATCGATGCGAACGGGTTGGCAGCGCTGGAGCCCTGGTTAGCGGCACTATCGGCGGAGCCCGTGCTACCAGCAGAACCAGCTTGGCCCTCGACTGTGGGGTTAGCGCCCGGTGCCGGGAAGCTGGCACCGGGCTGGCCGCCGGCACCACCAAAGCCGCCGCCACGGCCCATCAGCATCATCGACCGCATCATCTCTGGATTGGAGAGCATTTGGCGGAAGAGTGGGCTTTGCATCATCTGCCGCACCTGCGGGCCCATGGCGCGCAACTGCGGGTTCTGATCAATGATGTAGTCGAGCATCTGCGGGTTGGACAACATGGACTCCATCCCCTCGCGGAACATGGGGTTCAGCATCATGTTGGACAAATCGTCGGGGTCGGGCATCCCCGCATTCATGCCCCCGTCGGGACCGAACATCAGCGCTGACGGCAACTGCGTGTATCCGGCGTAGCGTGCGCCCGTCAAGTCTGCCAACGGGTTGAATGCTCCCTGTCCTGCAGCGATATTTGAGGGCACGCCGGCGGCGGCGCTGTTGCCACTGGCGTTGTCGGTGGAGCTGGTGGCAGCGGCCGGAGCCGGGGCGCCTCCCGCAGCCGGCTTGGCCGCGCTCTTGACGAGGTGGAGCGTGTGGCCCGACTGGATCTTGTACAGCGCCAAGGTGTCGGCGTCCTTCAACACCTTGCCTGAGTAGATAAGGCGCTGCCTGTCCGCAGGAATGTCGGCCTTGCTGCTGATCTGGTTTTTCAAGTCGAGCACAGTCGAGTCTAACGACGCAGTCAACTCAAACTTGGTGTCGCCAGACGACTTAACATTCACCGTGATCTCCGACATGCTGGTGCTGACGTTGGGAGGCGTTTGTGCTCCACTCTGTATCTTCTAGAAATATGGTACGCGCACGCCACATACTTTGGCCAGCTTGCGTGCTGCAACGTGGTTTGTGACACTTGTAGTAGCATTGAGGTGCTCGGAGAGGCGTGGAAGACGTCGCCGTCGCTAGTAGTACATACGATACACGTAGCCTGTTGCTTGGAATTCTGATGACGGCGCATTCTTCCACCTGAACGTGCTCCTTCGACGTTGCCGCTGCCGTGGCCCAGGGATGGCGCTCAACCAAAGAATCATTGCCTACCGCGAGTATCGTTATATTATTTGATGCAATTATTCTACTGTGAATGCAAGGCTGAAATCAGTGGCCTGCTCGCTGGTCAGAAATGGCCCTTCCACACTTTTCAAACTCAAGGTGGATGTAGGGGTGGGACCAGCGAGACTTATCTCTTCACTTCAACTCTCCAGCCGCAGTCAAGACAGCTGTAGCCCTCAACGCCGTCGTCGAAAACCATTTTGCCCTTGTTTTGCATCAAGGACCACTCGCCCTTGGCAGGAATCTTCTTGCACTCTTCGTTGAGGCACCGAGTGGAGGTTTTCTTGTACCTCAATCCGCATGAGTTGCACAACTGACCTTCCTTGATTGACCATGACGGTCTCCAGCAAGGGGACTGGTCAGCGCCGCAGGAGATGCACACCCTGGGGGCATGGTTGTGCAGCCTAGGGGGCGACTTGATCATATCTGACCTCGACTTGCTCTTTGAGGACGGCGGCGTCAATGGAATGAACTTGTGCGATGTGCTCTTTGGCGGCGTGACGGGACTCTCATAATTATATTCATTATAGCTTGCTGTCGCACTTGGCATCGAAGTAGTGTACGTCGGCGGCTTGTAGGCATGCAATGGAGGGAGCTGATAATGGTGCGAGATGGGGTACAAGCTTGGCAAATGCAGCTGCGCCGAGTATATGTTGGCCGTGGGAGAGGGCTGCGCATACACCGGAGGTGAATGTTTTTGCTCAAAGTAAGATCTGTTCTCGGTTGGCAGTTCCACCTGCTGCTGAGGCGATGTCACAGTTTGGGAGGATTTGGACAAATTTACCAAGGACTGCGCCAACTCCAAGTATTCAGGGAAGCGCTCAACGTCGTTCATGTACGTTTCGTTGAGATAGGTGTAATTAGACTCGTAGGGGAACTTGATTCTCCGCTCGTAGTGAAGCTCGGTGTTGGGCTGGGGGAGTGTGTAGCCGTTCTTGATGATCTTGGAGCTGATCTTGGAAGTGAATGTCGGGCGCACGGGCTTGTCGCCGGATTTGTTTAAACTGGCACCCTTGGCGTCCTTGCCGATAGTACCCCGCAACTCGCATCTCCAGTTGTCGTCGTGAGGCTTGTAAGTGTCAAAATAGTCCAAGGAAGTAGTAGGAGCAGCCTTCAAAGCGCGAACGTCTCTCAAGACGGCAGAGATAGACGGCAACGTGACGGAGGTCTTTCTTTGGGGAGGCGATGCCTGCGGGGAAAGGGGTCTTGAAGCGACCTTAACTGCCTCATGGCCGCTCCCTGAATCTGTCTCGGCATTTTTCACCGGGGACACAGAACGTGCTCTGGAGGCTAACGCAGCCTTCCTGGCAACGAGTGTCGAGGGCACCGTAACCTTGGGAAATGAAGGTGGAGATGGAGGCGCTGTTCTGGCCCTCTTGTTGTTCTCCAACACGTGGAGACTATTGTGAGAGGGTGAGTCTCTGATCAAGTCGGAGTAAGAGCGCTTCTTGACGTACTTGCTCACAGGCGGTGTGGAGATAGAGAGCGACTTCTGAGTGACGGACGCTTTGAATTGCGACAAAATCTCATTGTAGGAGCGAGAGCGCATGTGGCCAGAGGCGAAAGGCTGAAGCTGCTTGTCGAACATGTTACTGGTGTCTAACAAGCTCATGTTCGTATCACGGAGACGTTCCTGGTCTGGAGGAGGCGATATGGCGATTAATTGAAGCGATTAGCGAATGCGAGGAGCCCAGCAGGCGGATAACGAGCGAGGCGATGGCTGGGTGGTGTCAAAAATTAGTGCGGCAGATTAGAGGCTGCCGGGCGTAAAGCGGGGGGCTAAGACGAAGCAGATGGTTGAGTCTGCCGATACGATGACGGGTCACAAGTAAGGAGCGTGGTGCAAAAGACCAAAAGTAAAAACGAAGGTTACCGCAAAAAAGTTGCTGAATCACGATCAGATCACAGGGGCTGCAAGTTATATATAAGATGACGCACGATATGGGCCCCACGCAGGCTGGCAGTCCCTGTTGCAAGCAGCACCTGCAGCGAAGCACTCGTGTATCCAGCTTGTGTCTCGATCTAGCAACCAGCAAGACGAAAATAGCAGCCGCCCCAGCCTGGCCAATGGCTGCCCGCGGTGCCAGGAACAATGTTCGCTAGCCAGCCTCTTGCCGATACAGATGGCTGGTGCTGCGCGGTTGCTGTGCAGGCGCCGGCTTCCATTTTGGGAAGGGACATGAGGGCCATGACACTGTGCAGGCGGGACCCTGACAGCAGCAGCAGCGCCGGTCCACTTCCACCAAAGACACCCTGGTCCCCCCGCCAGAGGGGAGGGCTCCTTGGAAAATTAACTCTCAGGCGGGGAGGCTGCAACGGGTCTTTGTGTGTGGATGGTCCTCTTTGTTCAGCTCATCGCCATTGTTCTCTACTCCGCAGTCTACTCCGCGAAGGTCGACAGATCGGGCGATATGCCTGCGCGCGCTCGCCTATCAGCCGCACCTTCGCTGCCGCCGCTCGTCGCAAAGTGACAGTAGCAGACACGCAGTGGCGTGCTACAATGCTTTCGACACACATTTATATATTCTCGTCACTAAAACCTCTATCCTTCAGGTGGGCCAGTCCCTCACTTCTTTTCGTCGTTCTCCACCTTGTGCTCGACATCGTTAGCAGCCATGCTGCCAGCGATACCAGAGGCAATGTGGCCAGCGCCACCAAGGTGGAGGGCATCAGCAACCTTGTTGCCGCCAAGCGAGCCGGCAACCGAGACACCGATGTCTTTCGCCATTTGCATTTTGTCGTCACCCATGTTTGTTTCTAATTGATATGTGGGTCTGCACGCACCAGAGCAGATAGACGACGCTTTTTATACCTTCGCTGAGGGTCTACATTGCTATCTCGCCTGTACCGACTGGAGTCGCTGAAATGGGTCCCATGCAGACCATTACGTAATCAAAGGCTGCTTGCTCCGTGCACGACCGCCTCCGTCCGCTCCGGGTGCAGTACGACATCACCACCCAGCGTCGTCCGGGCGGCAAGATGAGCATGCAGCAAGACCCCAGTATGTACCTCCACACATAGGGTGCGCGCGGCGCAGCCAGTACTAACGACCCAGCGCAGGTCATAGAGCCCTTTTTGAAGAAGTTTTTCGCTTCTCTCGACCTTCAGTATGTCACCGCCTCGGCGAACTTTCCCAGCGTCGAGGCCTACGCCACCCAGTTTGCGCGCCAATTGATGCCAAGCAGCGCCATTATCATGAACGGGAACCCTCTTGTGGCCCCCGACCACAATGCTAAGCTTGAGTTCCAGAAGAAGTGGTTGTCGGCCCCCTTGACTCTGCACCAGCTCACCTCTTTCGATTGCCACATCATCCCTGGCACTACCTCATACATAATAAATTCGAGCGGAAAGGTGCGCTTCGACGAGAGCGGCCGCAGCAGGCTTGGAGAGACGCCGGACCTCGTGCAGACGGTCGCTCCCAACGTTCGTACCGCGCGCCCCATTTGGGGCTCCTGGTTCGGCTTCAATTTGAATCTTGTCGTCGACCAGGGAGTGGTACACAACGACGATGCTGAAACTATCATCTCACTCAACTACAGATTCACCCACTCGCCGCATGACAGCGTGGTGTCCATCTAGCATATAATGATTTAGCATCATAACTGGTTGTCACGGACAAGGTTATTTAATAAAACGCCAACGCGATCTCTCAGGTAGAACTCCGTCTCTTCCTCAATGTCAAGGTATACGCCTAGCGTGTTGAGCGCATCGGCAATATTCGGCGTGAGGAAGGTATCAAAGACCACATCGACTGGCTCGTTGTCATGGGTATTGCGGAGCTCTACACTGTGCACAACATTGGGGACGGGGAAGTTCACCACCGGCCGGTGCGGCGTGTCGTCACCGTCGTTGCCAAAGTCATCAAACGTCACGTATCCCTTGGAAAGCCTCTTGCTGTTGTCGCGCACGATGCCATCTTTTATCATCGCCAAGGGATGCTGTGCTCTTTTCACGGGCTCACCCTTGATGAGCATGCCGTAGTGATGCTCGGGAAGCAATGCATTATTGTCAATCTTGCCCGCAATATATCCTCCTTCGTTCAAAAGAGGTGGTATTTTGAGGGCAACGGACTTGGGTACCGTAACTTTCACAAACTCGGCTCCAAATGGTGCAACAATGTATTGCAGATCCAAAGTGTAAGGACCCTTGTAAAGGTCATACCTAATAGAGCCTGTGTTGACCACAATCATTCTCTCTGCGCTGTGGTTACCCTCGACGGGCTTCAAGCTTGGTAATACTTTCGTGGCGAGGAGCTGAAATAAGCTCTTGGGGTGGTAAAACGGAACGTAATCAACATAGTAGTTTGAATGCACGTACCCAAATTCCTTCAGAAGATTGAGCTCTTCACGGACGCTATCGAGTTCTTCAGATGCAGTAAGTCCTTTCTCGGTATGGAACCCCTCAATGCTGGTGATGTTCGTATGGTGCATGAACAGGTTTAGGTTGAAGTCAATGTAAGAGCGGGAAAAGGTCAATGCCGCGTCCAGGTGCGAGTGTGAGGTGTCAATGCTAACAAACCCCACCGTCTCACAGAATCTGCCGCTCTGTAAGCCAGTCAGGTTACTATCATAGACGCTGAAGTCCCTGATGTGACTGTGGCCCCCGAAATATTGGATTTTGGTGTGTGGATAGTGCCTTCTGAAGAACTCATGCAACAAGTTCATTTCCGGCCACTTGCGTGTAACGGGTATGTGCCCAAAAATCACAATCAAATCTATCTTGGACTCTGGAAATTCCTGAATAGCATCTCGTATCCACTGCTCATTCTCCAAAACATACGTAATCGACTTGACCTTAGTCTTTTTGTTGTTCCGTGTAAAGTCAAAAAGAAAGGCAAACGATAACACTCGAAGTCCACGAACTGGTGTTGCAAAGTACCTGTAGCGCTGTGCTACCGGAACGAATTTGCCATTAACCTTTATCTCGACATTGGAGCACACGTACTTCTCCTTGAAATGATCGGCTACTAGCTCATACTCGAGCTTCGAGTTATCCCAAGTGTACAACTCGTGGTTTCCAAGCGTTATGAGGTCGTATTCCTGTTGGATGAATATCGGCAACGCCTTGGCTCCGTTGGGAGTGGTGACATCGGTAAGGCCATTACCATCGTGGCGATCTCCAGTATCGACTAGAAGCAAGTCCTGACCCTTCTCATGGGCAATGGCACGCATGCGCGTTGCAAACGATATAAAGTCACCCCAATTGGCATTATACTGCTTTTGGTTCAAATGGCCAGAGTACCACCCATGGGTATCGGTGGTATGGAGAAAGTTAATATCGTTCCAGGTCAAGTCACGAATGAGACCGTCAACCGGGCCAGTGCCACTGTTCCAGCGATGGGTACTCCAATAGGTGACCAAGACAAGCGCCAATAAAGAAGAGGCCGCGAATGCAGCACCTCTCATTATGGTTCCAGGTGATGGGTGACGGGAATGAGATGACCAAAATCTTATTTAGAGAGGACAGCGTTGCTGTTGCAAAGCTCTAGTTCAAAAGTGCCTCTCCGTCGTTTGAGACGGTATATGCAATCGAGTAAGAGAAGCTGTCTCTTGTCCGTATAAAGAGGCCAATCCTTGTAGATAAGACCCCGGTAGTTACCACTGTATACAGGTCGATGGCCCTGTGACACCACAATGCTCTGAGTTTGGACACCTACAACAAGATAACTGTGTGTCAATTATATCTATACGTACACAGCTAGTTTACAAACCCTGCTGAGCTCTTCTTCTGTCTCTCTCCTCAGCGATAGACAACTTGATACCCTTACCCTTGGGCAAGGAGATCCAGGGCTTACCCTGCTCGGTACCGATGACAAAGACGTTAGACAATCTGGTAACGAAGGTGTTGTCCAAAGAGTCCTTGATGTGGACCAAGTCGAAGCCACCCTCGTGCTTCTCTCTGTGGGTGATAACACCAACTCTACCCAAGTTTCTACCACCAGTGACCATGACCAACTTGCCGGTGTCGAACTTGATGTAGTCGGCAATCTTGCCGGTGGCCAAGTCGATCTTGACAGTGTCGTTGGCCTTGATCAAGGGGTCGGGGTATCTGAGGGTTCTACCGTCGTGGGTGACGGCGTAAGGAATACCTCTCTTGCCCAACTGGACCTTCTTGACCTTACCCAACTTGTAGGAAGCCTCCTCAGCGGTGATTCTGTGGACAGCGAATCTACCCTTGACGTCGTAGACCAATCTGAAGTTCTCGTTGGTAGCCTCCAAGGAGATAACGTCCATGAAACCAGTAGGGTAGGTGGTGTCGGTTCTGACCTTACCGTCAACCTTGACGTGCTGCTGCATCAAGATAGCCTTGACCTCTCTACCGTTCAAAGCGTACTTGAGTCTGTTTCTCAAGAAGACAACCAAGGGAAGAGACTCTCTCAACTTGTGGGGACCAGCGGAAGGTCTGGGGGCGTAGGTGCCGGACAACTTGTCCAACATCCAGTGAGAAGGAGCTGCCAATCTCTTCAAGTGCTTCTTAGGTCCTCTGCCCATTTTTGCTAGATTACTATGGTGTAGATGAAAAAAGAGACGGTATCGATCACTTCAGTATAGTAGCGCGCCCGGAAATTTTTCATCGCGAAAAGATTTTCTTGCACGTGATGCAGGGCTGAAACCCTCGATTCCGCGGCGGTTGCAAGCTACATGCACTCTATAAGCCAATCTCCATTGGTCCCATACTTACTTCCAGTTGAACCACCCTTTCTTCCCCAGGGCCGCAAGTTTCTGGTCGAGCTCCTGCTCTTGCTCAACAAGCTGTGCAAGCTCCTCCTCCAAATTTGCACACTTTTCGGTCTCTTGTGCGTTGGTCACCAACAAATCCAGAATCTCCTGCTCAATGTCCTTAGGAATCATGGGCGATTTCAAGGTGCCAGCGGCAGAGATATGTTCGGTGCCTTCTTGCTCTTTAATCTTCGACTCTAGTTCGTCAATGTGTTTACGAAGCGTCTCTATTTCCTCTTTGAGCTCCTCATTCTGGCTGCGGATCTCCGGTAGTAGAACCTTAGTGTCCACCATTTTTTGTACCACGTCGAGGTGATCTTCGTTGAGGTGCGCATACGTAAGTTCCAACGTCTTGATCTCGTGCCGCAACTTGCCGTTCTCCACCCTCAAGTCCTCAATCTCGCCCGCCTTTGACTCTTCGTTGGCGTAGATTGTTTCAAACTCACTCTCAAATCTCTTGAGGTCAAATGGTTGAAAGTTTATCTTCATGGAGTCATGCACAAGCTCGTTCAACTTGTAATAGTTTTGAGCTTCTCTCGAGTTTTGCTTCTTGGACATGAAAGAGAATCTCCGGTTTGTCGTGGGACTAGTCGAATTCAGGTCGGTGATGTATGCTTCGTTGACGTAAATGTTGAAGAGATTGTCCTTCAAAAAGTCGAGGAGGCTGTCGAACGTGAGCGCCAACAAGCTCTTCTCGTTCTTTATCATCAAGTTCACAGCAAACTTCAACAGTGCCTCAATGCCCTGGGTAATGATAAAATCATAAATTCGGAGCACAATTTCAAGCGGGAACTTGTATGCAAAGAATGTGAGGAACCATTGGGAGGCGAACATTGACGATCTGATGCCTTGCTTCACGAGATGGTTGTAAAGAATAGGCGAGTAGGTCTCCAAGAGGCGGTCAAACTTGTACAAGAGCAAGTGCAAGCCTTTCATCTCTGGGATAAATAGCTCCCGCAACTTGTAATCCTTCATGAGGGTGACGAGCAAGCTGAAGCACTCCAGCTCATTCATATTCATGATCAAGGGAATAACAATAAACACCATACCCTGCGTGTAGCCCACCTCGGGGTCAAACAAGGAGTAGCATTTGATCACATTGTACAACTCTTCGGTCTTGTTGTTCAACTCGATGTTGGTAAAGAAACTGGTCCGCGACAAGTCACGTCTAATAGCCTTCTCATGGATGGACTGTTCCTTAGTCAATTGGAAGTAGTACTCCTCTAACTGGAAGTTCTTGGACCGAGCGATAAGCTGCCAGATGATGCCTCTAAACTCCTTGGGGATACCGTGGGTGTTGATCACCTCGTTCAACTCGTTAAGCTGGTTCTCAATCACCAACCCGTAATTGTTGACGATGCGGTCCCAGAACGTCCAGTCGATCTGGAGCCCATTGTCTGCGCCATGGTTGCCAACGCTCTCGATGGTGGCTTTAATATCGTTGAAGGTTTTCTTGATGTTCTCCAAGCCCGACTCGATCGACCTGCGGTTTGTGTCGTCCTTCAACTCGAACTCCTTGTTGATCTCATTGAATCTGGACTCGAGCAAGTAGTTGTCGCTGTCCTTGAGGTGGAGCGCCGCCTTGGCGTCGGTGTTTACAATGGTAGCCGCGGGCAGGTCCAACCGCAATATCTCGCGGATGGGCTTCCTATCTGGCACAGCATGCTCCAACACGGTGACCTCAGGCTCAGTTTCGTCTCCGGAAAGCGTGCGCTCGGCTGCAAGCGCACTGCCATCGTCGGACACCACGTCCACATCGGCCAGCAGCCCGTTATTCAGCGAGTAATGCAGCGAAACGTCGTCGGCCACACTCAACGTCTCGAGCGGCGCGACCTCGCCCTCGCCCTCGCCGGTGGTGGCGTCCTCAAACTCGCCCAGGCCGTTGTCGGGTTGCCGGTCCGAGTCGGGTTCTTCGGGCACCAGCACCGGCGGCTCAGCGCTTTCAATCGCAGCATCCACTTCTCCATGATGTGTCTCCTCTTGCTCCAGCACGTGGCCCTGCTCGGCGTCGTGGTTGGCCATGCTGCGGAGAAAGTGTGTTTGCAGACCCGCGGGCTCCAGGGTTGGTGCTCACACTTAGTGCACATCCTGCACATTTACGATTGATACGGTTGACATGTGCCTATGCAGGCTCACCCGTAGGTGCCGAGCTACAGTGGTGCCAGGAATATCTCAATTAGCATCGTGCAAGGTCGTTGTCGTCGTAATAAGTTAGTTAGGCCTCGGCCCAGAATGCCGCTTCGTACAGATCCTCGATGCGCACGAGCCCCGAGCTCTCGAGGCCGTCCGACGACGACAACGGGTCGGTGTCAACGGTGGAGCCGGAGGCGGAGGAGGAGCTGCCGGGGAACGACGACAACACGTCAAAGTCAAACTCAGACGCAGGCGTGCTACCGTCGATGTGGGTGGCGGCATCAGCGGTGCTCAACTCATAGATGGTGCCGGTGCGTATGTTCTTGTCGGCCAACAAGCCTTCCAAGCGGTCGCGGTCGCAGTTGAGGAAGTAGATGCGCAACTTGAGACCGGAGCCGTCATTGGTAACCTTGATGGGCAACTCGCCCAAGTCGTGGAACTTCTGTATGTCCTCGATCAAGGTGCGGATCTTGCCGATTTCCATCTGCAAGTTGTCCACAAGCTCTGCCAACACGTCCATGCTCAAGATGGTCTGCTGGGGGATCATCAAGTTGATGTTGAGGTTGACCTCCACGTAGCAGCCGGCGCTGGCGGTCCCCGCGGTGGGGTCGGTGATGGCGTTCAGTTCGTCGGTCAACGACATACTGAAGATCAAATCGTGGAAGCGCGGCGTCAACGACAAGTTGAGGCGCAACGACGACTTGACGTGGTTGGCGAGAGCGCGCCGCGTGAGTTGCAGCAGCATGTTACCGGGCAGCGCTCCGTCCTTGCGGAGGTTCTTCTTGAACCCGAGCACGCTGCGAAGCGACAAGTTGGTGGAGTTCACAAGCTTCGTGCGGTAGAATGACTGGTACTTCTGGCTGAAGTGGAGGTTGGAGAGCGACGGGTTCCTGAACACATTGTTGTACTTGAAGAAGTTGAAGATCTTGAACTTGCGGAACTTCTTGAACCGGAACCCGCCCTGGTTGAAGCCGTTGAAGTTGGTGTATCCCGTGTGGTACTGCCGGATGAACTGGCTCGGCGTGGCCAGGAAGTTGTGCAAGCGCCGTGGCTGAGCAACGGGCACGGCTACCCGCGCCGGCACCGGGCGTCGCTGCGCCAAGTTGTTTGCAACCTCATCAGCAAGCTCGCGGAGCTTGCGCGAGATCTGTCGGCGCAACGCCGCGAGGTTTCTAAGCTTGTCCATGGTGTTCCTCCCCCTGGCGCGGGTTCTCGAATAACATCACCGTCTGGCGGGGCACGACTCCGGGTCGGCCCCGGGTCGCTGGGTGATTTGGGCAGGGCACGCTGGTGTTCCCGCGAGGTTCCGCCGGTGGCCGGCGAGGGGTGCCCGTTTCCCGACGTGAGGAGACGTGGATGTCGACGGGTGTAGTGGCATCGAGAGAATGTGGTGCTTATGGGCCGCGGCGCAGGCGCCGTGAATGGCGATCAGAGCCACCACAAGCCTGCACTGGCGTCGCGCGGTGTGCGGGGGTGCCAACGCAGCTTTTAGCACTCCACTTCCTAATACAGCTCTGGGGCTCACCGCCTTGTAGTCTTCCCCACCAATTCTGTGCAAGCCTCCTGTGCGCCTCCTGCTAATGGGGGCTCGACAGAAGCGTGCATGGGGGAGGTGCTGCGGGTATTTTTACCCGCGATGTTCGGTGCGTCAAATTGTGCAGGACGAAACCTTATATGCGCAGCATCGTGGCACTGGACACCGTGGGGGGCATTAAGGACCGGGCAACTGCAGAGTGCTCGTGAGGGGTGGTGCGATGACAAAGGTGCAACATAGGGGTCTGACTGTTCATGACTAAGGTAGGTTGCGGGGACCCGCGGCTTCGCGGCGGATCAATGGACCTGCGCACCTCATGTGGGGTGTCGGGATGCCTAGAATCGCTTACGGGTTGACGCAGTTGACGCAGTGGGCGCAGGGCGCCTGAACGGGCTAGCACGCGCAGGGTCTGCACGCCGTACATTCAGCTACACTCAGACACATTGTTCGTCTATTCAAAACTTGGCTAGCTGAGGCCCGATATGGGTGCAGCGGAGCGTTTTTAAAAAACATATATCGGGGTCATCACTCATGTATTTGGTATGGGGGTGTCATTCATCACTTCATCAAAAATCATATCGTAGTTGGCGCCGGTAGTGGCAGGAGTTCCAAGCGTCTGTATGAAGGGCTCGAGGTGCTCCTCCTCAGACACGTAGGAGTTGAGCAGCAACAACAGCGAGGGCAGCTGTCCGTCCTCCAATTTGATGCTCGCCGGCGAGATGTACTTGGTGCTGGGCGCAGACATGGGCACGTTGTTCAATACAAAGTCATCGATGTTCTCCTGCTTGATTTTCGTGCCCATGCCCTCGCCGCTGATATGATTCTCGGTGAGCGACGTGGTGTGGGAGTCGTTGGAAAAAATCGAGTACGACGGGGACTGCGAGAGGGATTGGATGTTCGCGGGGGTGCTGGGTATGAGCCGGGGCAGCATGTCGGGGCTCAGGAGCGGCGACTGCCGTGCGCTGTTTGGCCGTTGGCGCTTGAGCGCAGGCTCGTCTCCGTCGGCGGGGTCGGCAGCCGATTCAAAGCTTGTGAGTTGTGACGTCTCGTCGCCCGGCGGTCCTTCCGGCAACACCGTTAAGTCTCTGTGCTCCTCAAGCACCTCCTTGTACGGCTTTAGACAATCGGCATAGGCGTCGTTGCGAAGCAATGCGTCAATGTCAATGCCGGTGGATCCTATGGGGAGCAAGTACGCCACGAGGGATTCCAATTGCTGCACCCGGTTCTCCACATTGGTCAAGTGCACTCGCGTGAGCGGCGACCGGACGGTGCGTGGGCTGTAAGAGCAAGACCACCCGTGGTCAATGCACTTGGTACACTTGGGGAGCTCCTTGGAACACTTGAGCTTTCTCTTGCGGCAAGAGTCGCACGCTTGCTCAATCTGCAGATCGGTCATGAAGGGCACCTGGGATCAATGCCGTGGGGGACTACTCAATCACTAGGAGAGCGGTTGGCCACAAAACGAGGGAGTCTCCGGTCGCTGGGCGTTCAACTGAGGGAGGGGCCGTCTTGGGAGACGCAGGGATAAGCGGCAGCAATAGTGTGAAGGCTGAAGGGTCACAAGGGTGACTTGGCTAGTACCAGATCCAAGGCTGTCACCTGCAATGAAAAATTGAGCTGGAAAGCTGCAAGATAAAGTGGTGTGTTTCTACTGGCGTGAGAAAAATAGCGTCGAATTTTCCAAGGATCTATTTTTCACTTATACCCAACTCCGACGCCTGCACGGGGCCCGTGCGTCAAGCTCTGTGCAGTGCTTGCTGTCTGCCGGGCTGGCCGCGCGCGCCGGCCGCCGCGCCGCCCTGACGACACGACCTCATCGCTGGGCTCGCAGGGTGAGGTGCTCTCCTGCAGGTAGTTGACACCCCATCTCCGACACCGAGCATTCCTGATAAGCTTGCTGGGTGTACAGGACGATTATTATCGGAATCTCGTTAGTTCGCTTGCGCTACTGGCCGCATTAGGCAACAGCTAGCCCGGTGACAGAAGGGTCCACCATTGCGGGTTGCAAATCTTCTCTTGCAGCCGCCCGTAGAGGGACCAACAAGACGCTGGCGTGCTTGTTGGCCTGACCCCGCACCTGCCCACCACCAACCAATCGCGGGCCGCTTGTGGTAGCGCAGCCGCACGCACTCACGCCCACGGCACGTCATGGTGTGCCTGCAGGCTTGGGGCTGATGCCGCGTCCCCATTGGCGCGTTTGCGCCGGTGACTGATAACCACACGCAGGCGTATCTGCGTCCTAGCCGTGCTAGGTGGTGGTGCTGGCACCTACCGCCTGCACCCCACCCCTCGTGCCGGACTCGCTTGCGGTAGCGGCAGGCTGTCTGCACGCGCTCCGCATAGTAGGTCCCTGGCCACGGTGGTGCCTGCGGTCGGAGTGACTGCATGCAAGTCCGAGGCTGGATCTTCGCTCAACGGTCCGGTGCGGCGCCGTGACAATACTAACTGTGCAGGCGTGACTCACATGCTATGTTTTTCGTCTTTGGTGCCTCGTCTGGAAGTGGTGTAGTGTTCGTGGCTCCAGTGGACAGCTGGCTGTGTCCACTGTGGTGCCAACTGGTTTAGGGTTTTGAGATGGTACTGCATATCCCTCGACCGTCGTATTACTGGATACGGACAGGTTTGTCCTGATCCGGCCCCGACAGCTGATCCAGTAGAATCAATGCGATACCCCCGTCGTATCTGATAGAGTTTGCAGTAAGAAGTTGTTGTCGTTGCCCGGGGTTTGTCATTTGCGTCGTCTTTTGCGTTACAGCACAAAATGCACGCTTGGCATGAGTGCGGCAAGGCTTATTTTTTGCTCCACCATAAACTATACGACAAGAACAAAATGCTGCAAAAATATGAAGAGCTAGAACTTATGTAGCACACTCCCAATGTAGCTGGCGCGGTATGAAATTGACCTTTCTACTTATGTGGGCCGCTTCTGGCTCTGGCGCCCCAATGGCGCCCTCCATTGCCTACTCTCTGCGATACGACGTTGGTAACGTAACCGTTGTTGTTCTCGCCTCCAGACCGCAGATGCGGCACAAGGAAAACGTCGAAATCTTGTCGGAGCCAAGCGGAAATACCATGTTCTTTATTCAAGAAGAGCACGTCGCAGTCATGCCTGTTATTGGCGACGAATCCATGCTGGACGACACATGCAAATTGGCTAGTCTAAAGCTAAAAGAACGCCTGTCGACGGTGGAGTGGGAGGAAGTGAGGTACAGCAATGCAACTCTTCACCACTACAATGGCTTCGTGCCCGTTACCGAGTGCCACTCGCAAGAGTTTGGCCACGGAGGCAGGATAGAGTACCAAACGTCGTTTGAAACCGTTGTATTCACCAAGCCCATGGTCAGTACGAATCCGTCATACTTGCGGGCTGCAATCGAAATGCTGCTTGGCCTCGGCAGAGCAGTCTCAACGCTGCCCATTGACAGCACCACGTGCACAGTACCGCCGGGGACAAAGGGCCAGATATTCATACGCCCAGAGTACGTGTCGGTGCAGCCGCTGAAACGCCGAACACACTTTCATCGGTTCATGCGCACCTATTACGCTGACACAGATTATGTTCTGTTCGAGCGCATGTTTGTCGCTCTTGAGCTGAGCTCAAACAGCATCTTCTGTGCCACGAGCAACGTGGTCCAGCTCGCATGCGGCACCTCGTTGGGCACTCCAGACTTTGACGCTCCGTTTCAGCTTCTTCCAGCTTGACCGCTACACATTGTCGTCATGGAACCTCCACGATGTCTTGCGCGGATCCAACGGCGCATAGCGCACATAGTTGGCGTCGTCGGGCGGGAGCTCGTCAGCGGTGTTCTGCGCGAGCATTGACTGGATACTCAACACTATCGTTTCTATCAGACACGCGGGCGTCCAGTCCTTGTCAAGGAGGTTGAGGCAAATGTGCCCGTTGGTGTAGATGTGCGGGTGCCGGGGAATTTCATAGCCCACATCAGAGCCGCCCGATGCCGGTCCCGTGACAAACTTCACCACGGGCAGGTCCACGGGGTACTCGGGCGTAACCGTGATGGAAAGCTGGAACCGCTTGCCATAGTAGAGCGCATGGTCATGAATCTCTATGGCGAACGTATATGCGAGAAGCTGTTCGTCGACATGCAAAAGCTGCACTCCTGGCAACTTCTCCAGAGACAAGGACTTATACTCCTTGAGAAGGCGTCTGTGAAACGGATGTGCCATGGTGGTGAAGGAAGCACGCTGAACGTATTACCCAAATAGTATACAGTCCGATAACCGATTCGCATCAGCCGCGAATAGTCCTGGTTTCTATATTACAAAATAAATATTACATAGGCATGCTGCGGGAAGTTGACTTTTGCTGCGTGCGCTGACTTGCCTTTGGGCGGGGCGCCTTGCGCTGGCTTGGCCGCTTGCCGGCAAAGTAGGGTGAGGTATTATCGACTACCGCCTTCCGCTCGCGGGTCAATGCTACCAAGAGCTTCTTGAAGAATGCAAAGTAGTTGAGCTGGTCCTTCGTGAGACCCTGTAGTTTACCAAACTCCTTCTTGCTTGTTGGGAGCATAATGGACATCTCCTTCAATGTGTTTTCGTTCATAATTAAACTCGAGTTGGAGAAGTTCAACTCCGCCATCTTTTGGATCCTGATATTGTTAAGCTCCTTGAAACAGTGCTCAATGTGCTTCTCGTTTGCTTTGGTCACTCCTGGAATCGTACTCTGCGGTGCAAGCACAATCGGGTTTGAGCTGATATTCTTTGCACTCACAAAGGACGTGGTCAACAAGGCGTTCATACCGTCGTTGCGAGAGGACTTGTCCGAGAACTTGAGCATAATAGGCTGCCTTCCATTCAAAATCTGGTTGGCTGTCTTTCCAATCTTGACATAATTGCTGGCAAATCCGCTTTTCATAACTGAGTACTCGGTCAATGCATCCTCACTTAACAAGTAGAAGAAGATCCTCTCAATTTCAGTTTTTTCAAGAGTCTTGCCACGCCCATGAAACGGCAGCAAGTTGTGACCCATCTTCACGACCTTACTGCTGTTCGAGCCCTTGAACAAGTCTTGACAATACAATACCGTGACACGGTCTCCTTGAACCGACTTTACCAAATTAAGTATGTTCTTGCAATGTTCAGTCACATCCTTTTCGATGACCGGAACAGCCGACGACTGGTTGCAGTTGTCACACTTTTTGCCACAGTTCTTTGGATCAAAAGTTTCGTTGAAATAATGAAGAACTTGTTTCCGACGACAGTCAGTAATATTTTCGCAGTATTGTACAACCTGACGCAACTTGGCTAGATGATTCTCCCGTCCCTCACGATCCAACTCCTCATCACGCTGAATCATAGACTTGAGGGTCCGGGCGTCTTTGTAGGAGTAGTACATAATACACTCCGAGTACTTGCCGTCTCTTCCCGCTCTTCCCGTTTCCTGATAGTATCCTTCCAAATTGCGAGGAATGAAGAGATGAATCACAAAGCGAACATCGGGTTTGTCAATACCCATACCAAATGCAATGGTGGCACATATTATTTTGAGCTGTCCACTTTGCCACTTTTCTTGCACATCAAATCTATCCTGCGTTGACATGCCCGCGTGATAGAATGAAGTTTTCAATCCAAACTGATTCAATTTTTCAGATGTTTGTTCACAAGACTGCTTAGAATGGCAGTAAATAATTCCCGTATTGTTGGGATATTTGCTCAAGATGAAATCGCGTATCAGCTCCACAAATTGAGGTGCTTTCCACACAATTTTATAGTATAGGTTGATCCGATTAAAACTCTGCTTCAACAACACGGGATCACGCATGTGTAGGTGGTGGACAATATCCATTCTCACCTTTTCGTTAGCGGTTGCCGTCAACGCCATAATAGGTACCTCAGGATAATTCATCTTAAAGAAATTCATGCCCTTATAGTCAGGGCGGAAATCGTGACCCCATGAACTGACACAGTGTGCCTCGTCAACAATCACTCTCGAAAGAAGCCCCTGATCATGGAGCTTTGATATGATTTTCTGAATGTATTGAGAGTTGTTAACCATCTCTGGCGACAAATACACCAAGTCCAACATCCCGTTGCGGAACAATTCGATCGTTTCCTTCTTTTCTTGTTGCGAATTCTTGGAGCTTATCATGGCCGCATGGACCCCTTTCGCTTTCAAGTGTTGTACTTGATCTTGCATCAAAGAGATCAACGGGGAGATAACAATGGTGGTGCCATTGTTTCTACCGATCTTGACCAAGGCTGGAAGCTGGTAACACAATGACTTTCCACCTCCGGTTGGCATGAGTACAAACACGTCTTTCCCCGTGAGAGTGGATATTATGGCCTCCAATTGATTGGCACGGAAGTTCTTCAAGTTGAACACCGTATTCAATTTGTGGTAGACATCTTTGATGTATGGTTCCGATCCAGGTATGTTTTCCTTGTTTTCTTCCTCAATGAGAGTCTGCTGTTCATCCTGAAAGGACTTGGACTTGATCAAGAAACCTGAGGTATCGTGCAAAAGGTCGAGTAGATCATCATCATCATCGTCATCGCTAAAGTCGGACGAGGGACCTGCTGGAATATTCTGCACCTGGCTCTTCCTCAATGGCTTCGTCTGCAGCGCATTTTCCATTTTTATGGGGTGCACTGCAACAGGAGTTATATCATCGACACCATCTTCGCCGTCGGAGAAGATTTCTATTATGTCTTTGTCGTGAAGCTCTCTCTCGTGATTCAACTGCGTCGTAAAATCTTCAATCTCTTCAATGTCGTCGTCGTCATCTTCCATGTCCACGATTTCGTGCACCGGCTTTTTACCTTCTGCTTGGCTATATTCGATACCATAATTAGCAGCCACGTCTGGGCTAAGCCTAATATCGTCAATTTCCCCATTGTCAATGCGTATGTTGTCGTTAGATTCGTCACTGTCATTATCATCCTTGAAGGTGTGATCAACAATCTCGCTGTCGTTGTCATCTATAAAGCTGCCCAAATCGTTGACCTCGTTAGTGATTCGTTCTTGCGTAGGAGTGAGCAATCCATCCATGTCACCTTCTCCAAAATCGTCTTCTTCGTCGTCCTCTTCTGTATCGGCGTTATGAGACGTGCGCACCGCCCTGTTTGCCTTATTCTCTTGGACAATGCGTCTGGCTTCTGTGAGATTTTTCTCGTGTCTTTGGGGCGTACGAATAATCTCCAAGTTCATCAAGACTTCATCATCACCATCGTCGGTGAAGTCAAAGTTTTCTTCCGGTGCAGCGTCCCGAGGTTTCGGCTGACTTGCGCCGTTGCCGCTGGCGGCATGGGGGCGAGGTGGCGGGGCGCTCGCAGCTTGAAACGGCGGCGCAACCTCCGGACGGCGCTGGGTGGACTCGAGAGAGTTGGGTATATGCATGGTTTGCGCTGCCGGAGGAGGCGGGCCCAGAAGGAAGGCATGAGCGCTGCGCATTGCCTGCAATGTGGAGTTGACGTCATTGTACTTTGCCTCGAACTGGTTCTTGAGATATTTCGTTTTTTCATCAAACGAGATTGAAGTGCTTTCGTAGATCCGGTACCGCTCCTCCAAGAGGCTCGCCTTGAGTTCGACCTGGCGAATATACTCCCGAAAGATCTCGTCGCTGCTCTGCGACAGCACGCGCTGGCGCTTTGCCGGCAAGTTTGCTTGGGGATTAGCCCTCTTGGGAGGCGGGCTCTTGAATGTGTCGATGGTCAAGTCGATGAACCCGTCCGAGACAGTCGAGCACTGCGTTGACTGCGGGATGGGTTCTTGCGGCGGTGCAACGGGTGGCGCGTCATTTTGCGGCCGTGGCGCCCCCTTCGATGGAGCTGCTCCCTCACCAACGGGTACCGTTGCACGTGTGATCATTGTAGACACCGTGGGAGGCGGCACCGAGCTCTGGGCCGGTGGTGGCGGAGGATTGGCGCGTGCGATGGCGCTTGGGCCCACTTTTATCGGGCTCTCTCCCGGCAAGAACATATTCTGAAGAGCCAGCGGATCAGGAATCTGAGGGTGTGTCGCCGCGATCCATCGTAGCTGCTCGTTCAAGTTATTCGCTACCATGCCATGCCACGTCTGAGTGCTGCTGCGTGTGTTGACGCGTAGATCACACCGATGAGGGCATGTGACTAACGTCACATGACAGAATATCACCCATGCAGGTCAGGCAGGGACAGCTGCACTGGGCGATGGCAGCTCAGATTCTCTTACGCAAGAAGCCAGCACACAAGCATCCACGCAGGGCTGCATCCCCGCAGCGGAGGTCACCTGAGACAGCGCCAGTGTTGTCTTAGGTGACCTTTTAGCGAGAGTGCCGCTCAAGAGTGTGGGGACCCGATGATATCATGGTACCTGCATGCACACCGTAGCATTGCTGAGACGCAAACTGGCGTGGTGGCCATGAGAACAAGCAAAGTCGATGGAAGCGTGATGGGCTGCAGGGGGTGCAGCTTCCCGCTTTGGGAATATCCTCGGAACGAGCAATTTTACGACCCGCGAAAATAGTGCGTGCTCGGCGTCCAGTTGGTGGGCCCGCCGGGGTGCCGGCGGCGGGGCTGGTGCCCAGCGTCTGACCCTGCGGAACAATAGAGTCGGGGTGGAGGGCGCTGCACCCAACATTCGCGCGCAGGATCGCGAGCATCTCGGCGATTAGGTGACGCAGGCTCGACGGTGGCAGCGCTTAGTATGCGCAGTGCTACGATGCAGCAACCGTTTAGGTTTGCTGTGGCAGTGCATACATTCCGCAAACATTCTATCCTATTGGCGGTGTGCAGCGAGAGGTCCCATTTGGAAGCCGCCAGGCGCGGGGGTGCCTGCTTCGGCAGCAGCTGCGGAGGTTTTCTTGCGCACGGAAGCGCTGCCGAATGTGGCGGGGCCCCTACCCGCAACCCAAACAAGCATAGACTGCACAGGGCCAAAATACCCCTCTCTCGGAAAGGAACGGTGTGTGCGCGACATGCAAGCCTCCGGTCGCACCCCTCCTTGCGGACGTGCACATCCGCGGCGAATGGTAGCGCCGGGTCCCCACTTTTGGGTCACAGAGGCTCGGTTGGGAGCGAGTGTGCCAAGCGCAAGCGCGCGCACAGATGTTGCAGCCACGGGTACTGGTGTTACAGTGCCGCAGTGGCGTCTCCGCCGTGGAGGATGGCACATTGTGCTGGTGCTGGGACTGGAGGACGGTGTTAAGCTCGTGGCCATCCGGACACCAAGGTATAGGAGGAGGCTGCAATCTCCTCATTCCCCTCTTTTGCAGCGGCGTGATTGACCAAATAGCGGAGAGCACTGAGTTGAGCGGGTGACCGGCCCGGGTGCTGACTAGCAGGCGTCTACACGCGGCACCCCCCACTGGCGCTGCCATTGCGTGGTGATAGTCGGAGTATGCAGTAGGTTTTGCCGGACCGTGTGGCGGTGAGCTGAGGTTGACGTGCAAATGTTGAGCCGGCTGGCACACGTGTGCAGGCCGCGCGTGGACTCCGCTCCCCTCTTATCTATTTCTGTTTTAGTCTCCAGCGCTAGTCCTGCCTGCAGGCCACGGACACTGCAAAACCCGCCGCTCGGGGAAGGTGCGCACGACCCTTGTTGGCGCGGCGTGCATGGGCGTTTGTGCAACGATGAGCCTTGCCAACGGTTCATATAAAAGGTGGAGAATCGCCAATGCGGGCGGCAGCACACCCGCACTTTATTTTTGACGGTCCTTCAAATTTCGCACCCCACACGATAGAGGTGCGATCTCCAATGTCTATGTACTAGAGCCCGCCACTATGACCACTTTCTACAACCAGTTGGACACCGACCTTCTTCCCGATCTCTGGCAACCCGCCGCCCGGCAGGACCCAAGCTCACGCGCCCCTCCGCACACCATATGGGGCTACCAGCTGCTGCCCCTGCTGCTGCAGCTGGGCTCACCGCCGTTTGCTGCCTCCAGTCCTCCGCAGAACCGCAACTACGCCTTGGGCAGCGGCCAGTTCCCCGCGTTGACCGAGGAGAACCTCTTGTTCAATAACCGCAACCACAACTTTGGTCCGTCCTCAGGGTACTCGTCGTCCGACAAGTCCGACGACGTGTTCAGCGTGCCGCAGGCCCAGCCTTGCGCTGAGACTCCGGCAGTGGTCGCACCCGCCAGCCCGCCCCACGAGGCTCAGCAGGCCCACCAGAGCCACCACCACGGCCGCAAGAGAAACGGTGTCAACACCCAGCTCTACAAGACAGAATTGTGCACCTCGTTCATCAAGTTGGGCATTTGCCCGTACGGCAACAAGTGCCAGTTTGCGCACGGCGAGAACGAGCTTAAGCGGGTGGAGCGGCCCTCCAACTACAGATCCAAGCCCTGCTTGAACTGGTCAAAATACGGCTCCTGCCGCTACGGCAGCCGCTGCTGCTTCAAGCACAGCAGCTAGGACGCTTATGAATCCACGATAGAAATGACTATTTATTACAAGAATGTACAATAGATGTACTCGGGTAGCCTATCTCCGCGTCATCAAGCTGGCCGCTCTCACATGTGGTCCCCATGGACCTCCGGTGGAAGCCAGTGCCGACGCTACCAAGTCATCGCCTGCATGTGTCTATTGTTCCGATGTCGTTTATCTCGTACGCAGGGCTCGGGCACGTTGTGGCGTATACAGGCCGTACGCGGCACCCGTCTAGAACGTGTGGACTCGCATGTGCTTGCGTATCGCTGTCTCATCTCAAATAGAACTCTAAGCGACATGCAGATGGTTCGGCAGTCGCCGCGCGTGACGCTATGCTACAGGCTGCTAGCTGTGGTGATTGCGCTGCATGTGCTTCGTCCGCTGCTCACAAGAGCCGACGCTGGCGATGTCCTCCGTCACTAGCATCCGAGGTTGCGACGTTACGTTAAGCTTACTAAAGTTGCCATCCAGTAGATTTCGATTCAGGGAGGGGGCGGGGCAGCAGTATGCATTGGCACCGAAGGACGCCGAGGTGCGCCCGTTGAACTAGCCTCGGTTGTGATTGCTTATCGTAAATCTGGACTTACAATAGATCACATTCTCTGCGCTTATGGCGCACGTTGTCGTTGCTCACAAGCTAGATCGGCCAACTACAACCTCTGTGGAGCAATGCGCAACATCAGAGCAATTGCGGCTGCTATCACTAGAAGCGCCTGCACATCGAAACGTTACTATCTCCGGGAATGAGCCGCTCTTACTGCAGATCAGGATAAAAAAAAGCCACATCCACACCGTAGCACACCCAACCGGCATCGTCCAACGCGCGCAAGGCGATGCTCCCTCCTGTACATGTGCTTGGCACAGCAACCCTCGTCCGTATCGGCGCCGGTATGCCGCCCTCGCTACCGCAGCGTGCGGCAGGATGCGTCACATGGATCGACGACGCCTCAAGCATGATGCCAGCGCCAATGCTGCAATGAGTACTGCAGCAAGTGCCCTACGGACCACACCACGATAGTGTGATCACCGGTATGCAGCGATCAGATACATCTACACGATCAACGTACAGCCTCAGAAAATGCACACCATTTTGTGTGTGGTGATGACCATGGTGTCTTCCACAACGCCCGCCAAAGGCGAGGCGGAACCTCCCACGCCAACTAGGCAAAGCATGGTTGACGCAGTCAGCTCCTTGCTGGAGCGGCTGTTAGTCTCTCCTCATCGACTGTTATAGTTGATAAGGTGGAAAAACGACGTTCGCACATCTTTTATACACTCACTCATGTGCCGGGTAATGGTGCTGAAAAATTTCAGCTTTGCTGGCGCACGACCGAGATCTTGTCAAGCAGCAGGGCTCTGCATCTGTTAGTCACAGCATTGGGAATCTCATCCCATAGCACCAGCTTGCTATGAGCGAAGAACAATTGGGGACATTGCAAAGTGTTTCTCTAATTGAAGCCAAGCTTACAAGCTCAGCAGTCAATGATAGAGTACCCTGCTTGAGGAAGCTCCAGGCCGCCATCGCCGCCGGCATTGAGGAGCCTCTTGTCGAGGAATTTATACTCGCGAGGCTCCTTTCAACCTACAACTACTATCTGGACACGAGCTCCCGGCAAGCGGCGTGGGATACCCTCAAACTTCTTGTTGCGCGCAACGATTCTGCATTGCAAAGGACCGTCCAATTTATCAGCAAAATCGCAAAGTCCACCTCTTCGACTGCCCAGCCGGACCTCTTGACGCTCTTGGACTGGATAAATGGACTCAGTCATCTTAAACCTGCCTCAGAGTTACCCATAGAGTCAATCATAGAAACCCAATCCTTAATTCTCTACCGTGCAATCGAGGCCGATACCCACAGAGGGTCGAAGCATAGTGCCCGTGTCCAGAAGTCCATCATCGTATCGACGCGCCTCTCAGTTGCCAACACGTTGGAGAAGGCAGAATCAACGGAGTTGCTTGATAAATACGTCGCTGGCATCGAACTCCAGGCGAAAAATGCCAATGTGGCCCTCAACATGGTCGCTGTCGTGAGCAGCGCCGCTGCCGCATTACAACCTAAAATGCCCATCTATGCCGATTATTTGCATCTGGACTCACAAAAGAACAAACTTCTTAAGGTATTTTTCGATTCCGCAGCTTTGAACAGCAAATCCGGAGTCGCTGCAGCGTCATTGCGTAATTTCGGATCGGAATTCGTTGCAGAGTACGTCACCATTGAGGATTTCAGGCACAGTGTCCCGCAGCTAGAGAAGGCTGCATTGAGGTCGTCGGATTACGCAAATGGCACTATTTTCCCGCCCTTTTTTGAACATCTCGACGCTGACATTGATATCTCTGATTTTCTTATTACCGGTGACTCCAACTCAAAGCTTTTGAATGCCATCCTTGGAGCTTCTAAATCAAAAGATGTGTCGGTCAGGGAGGAAGTGGAAAGGATGTTGGGTGGAATTTTTAAGACTCACGTCAAGAACGAGGCATTACGCCCAAAGATCTTTGTGAATGTATTCAACTTTGCAAAAAATCTTATGAGCGTGGAAACACGGGCAGCCATTTACTCATCGTTAACTAGCTTGAATATTCAAGATGCTACCATCGCAGAGGAGTTGCTCCAAGTCTTGTCTCCCACTATCACCAAGGATCAAAACGAAGTATCATTGCAGCACCTTGCGAAACTATTCACTATGCTTCTAGTACGTCTTGACACTATTTCCGACTCCATTATGGCACAATTGGTGAAAGGTTTACAAGAAAAGAAATTGAACCTCAGAAAATTATGGTTCATCGAGCTCGGTGATTCATTGAGAGAGTCAAGAAAAATTCCATCTTCATTGATTTCAAGTCTCGAAAAGGTCTTGGTGGACACAATTGAACAAGCCGTCGCATCTCCTTCAGCTACTGTTAGCAACCATGGAATTGCGTGTGCTTATGTTTCTATTGTGCTCTTGAGCAATGCATCTGCGTCCAGTCACACGTCCTTGTTTTCGCGGACAATCTCAAATGAAGACAAGACTCCCATTTTATCGAGCTCGAAGGTATTGGGTAAGGTATCGAATGATGAACAGGATACATTGTGGTGCATTCGCGCTTGGGAGTCAATGGCAATTATTTATGATCAATTGGAGTGTACAAACCCTATTGAGTTCTATAACGCAATTGCAGTTTTTGTCTCAAGTATCAACATACGCGCGGATACCAGGCTCAAATGCATCGCAGACCTCCCAAAGTTTGTCACTGAGTCTAGCTACGAGCATTTCTTAAGTGCGTTGTTCCAATTATTCAGGGAATATGACGAAAAAACAATAGACCCAGAGCTCGGTATTAATTTCAAACGGATTGTTCCTATTCTTACCGCTTTACTTTCCCATGACCCTAAGAAGGCTCATAGATTGATAACTTACGCTAATAATCCCATTCTTGGTATTAAAAACGGTTGGATTGGAATTTGTCAGTCGCGATGCATCAACTTGAAGGACCTCGTGGATGAAAATACCGATGAAATTATCGAAAATGTACTTGAAACCATGAAGATGGATGATAGAAGATCGTTGTATGCTGCAAGCATCAAATCTCTTGGACAGATCAGTTACATCAGCCCCGATGCTTGCATAAAGAGGGTAACGAAGATATTCGAGGATGCTGATCTTGCAGAGCTTGCAGAGTTGACCGAGCAGGATCTCGAGATTTGGCTGGGAAATGACGGAGAAGTCGTTGTTGATGTGTTGAACAAGAAACCCAAAGCTCTTGACAAGAACTCTAAAGATTACGAAACGAAAAAGTGGGAGGAGGAGATGCGTAAAGAGCTTCTGAATAAGCAGCCGAAGAAGTTGACCAAGGAGGAACATGCTATTGTGAACGAACAAATAGCAAAGGAGTCTAAAATAAGATTGTCGATTGGTAGCATGGTGCGAAAGCTCAAGACCTCATTGCACTTGATTGCGGAACTAACATCTGTGGCTAAGTCATTCGAAAATAGCTCCAATGTTTGGTTTCCTGTCGCCAACAGCATTGCATTCAAGGCTGTGAGAACTATTCCTTTACCATTACAAACATCCTTGAATGGGCTTCCTAGCGAAGTTTACTTGAACTTATCTGATTTGACATCTCAGAGATTGGGTACAATGAAACGATTTGTCGGTGTTGCGTCGATGAGAATCCTGAATTGCAATTGTTTGCCAGAAGGCTTGACAGAAGAACCTATTCTTGAACTCATAAGTAGGGTGTTGTTCAGAATTAAATTTCTCTCAGACCAGTCGCCCTTAGATCCTATTTCACTTTCTTATACTTTGCCCCTATTGTCAAAGGTTCTAGAAAATGGAAAAGCGGTCGCAATCAAGAACTCTAAAAAGCAGGCTGTCACGTCCGAGTTCGTTGAAGAAGATCCAGAGGAAGAGCAACTTTTACTCGCAATTGAGATTATCGCTGCCCATGCAGAGGTCTTTGAGGATCCTGCAATACACAGGATTAGAATCTTGGATGTTTTGTTCTCGTTGATGAGATTACCGTCGAAAGCAAAGGTGGCCAAAGAATGCTTCCTTGCATTATGCCAGCATATTTCCATAACTTACTCTAAGGATGACCTACAGATCCTTTTTGACAACTTAGTTACAAAAGAGTCGTTTGTCAAGACGGCCATTTTAGAGGGAATAGATTCCGAGTTTGATCTCACTGGGGATGTCGAGTATGCAGACGAGCTTTGGATTGCGTCTCACGACAATGACGAGGGAATCAGTGAATTGGCCAAGACAGTATGGGAGGACAACAATTTTAGCATTGCTGCAAATGCACCATCTCAAATATTGAAGAAGTTTTCAGGTGTTGCCGATCCTGGACTTCGATTATCTGTGGCCACGGCGATAGTGGCGTCCATCGAAGATTTGACATCTAATAATCGTATCGCAAGTCTCGATGAGATGGCAGACGTGCTTATTTCGTTCTACCACGAGAAAAATGAGCCGCCTCCACCTAAGAAAGACAAATTTGGTTTGATTATCAAATCTACTATTGACCTGAGAGACAGATGGGAAGAAAGATCTACCGTGGCATTGACTTTGAAACTTCTTAGCACACTCCTTTCAACAGAAACTCTTATCCAGAAGGTGTTCAACTTTCTAGTTAATGGAAAGGCATTGGGTGATAAGTCGGACTTGGTGAGGCAAGAACTTCAAGAAGCGGGTGTTGAGCTCATTAGACAACATGGTGCTCAGAATGTTGAAGTTCTCATTCCTATTTTTGAATCTTGCTTGAAAGCCAAGGATGAGCGCTCAAAGACTCAAGACAATATCAGAGAAAATGTCATCATCCTTTACGGTGCCTTGGCCCGCCACTTGAGTAACGATGACCCGAGATTGCGAGTCATTGTTGATCAACTTCTCAGAACTTTGGACACACCGTCAGAAGACATACAATATGCAATCTCCGAAGGCATTGCCCCATTGGTCAACAGTTTTGAAGATCAGCTTCAAGAAAAATTTGACGAACTAATTGATAAGCTTTATGGAGGCAAAACTTTAGCTGTCAGACGTGGAGCCGCTTATGGTATTGCAGGTCTTGTCAAAGGAGCTGGGATTAAGTCGTTGTCTAAGTACGACATTATAAGAAATTTGACGGATGCCTCTGAGGACAAAAAGGATCCCAAAAAGAGAGAAGGCGTTTCATTCGCATTCGAATGTTTGTCAAGAAGCTTAGGTAAATTCTTCGAGCCGTACGTCATTGAAGTGCTTCCGATTATATTAAAGTCATTGGGTGACCAAGTTCCCGAAGTCAGAGAAGCCACGGATTTCGCTGCAAGGCAGATCATGAAGAATACGACCAGTTTCGGTGTCAAGAAGTTGATTCCTTTGGCTATATCAAATTTGAACGAAATTGCGTGGAGGTCAAAGAAGGGCTCCGTTGAGTTGCTTGGTTCTATGGCTTATCTCGATCCGACACAATTATCGGCATCTTTGTCAATAATTGTTCCTGAGATAGTTGGTGTACTCAATGACTCTCACAAGGAGGTGAGAAAAGCTGCGGACCAATCGTTGAAGAGGTTCGGAGAGGTTATTAGAAACCCCGAAATTCAAGCTATTGTACCTGACCTTATTAATGCAATAGGTGATCCCACCAAGTACACGGATGCTGCGTTGGATAGATTATTGAAGACGCAATTTGTTCATTATATTGACGGTCCCTCATTGGCTTTGATTATTCATGTCATTCACAGAGGAATGCGCGACAGATCAGCTGCAGTGAAAAAGAAAGCGTGCCAGATCGTTGGAAATATGGCTATCTTGGTTGATACGAAAGACCTCAAGCCTTACTTGTCAGCCTTAGTCAATGAGCTCGAAGTTGCAATGGTTGACCCCGTTCCTGCTACGAGGTCAACTGCAGCAAGAGCTTTGGGTTCTTTGGTTGAGAAGTTGGGAGAAGAGCAATTCCCCGGTTTAATTCCGAAGCTCTTGAGTACTTTGCGCGACGAGACCAAATCGGGCGACCGCTTAGGTTCCGCACAGGCGCTCTCAGAGGTGATCTCAGGTCTAGGTATTAACAAATTGGAAGAATTACTACCCGAGATACTTTCCTCAGCCACTTCACCAAGAAATCATATAAGAGCCGGATTCATGCCTCTTCTTCTCTTCTTGCCGGTTTGCTTTGGCTCCCAGTTTTCTCCTTACTTGAACAGAACAATCCCAGCCATATTGAATGGTTTGGCTGACAGTGATGAAGAGATCAGAGACACTGCATTAAGAGCAGGAAGGCTTATTGTCAAGAATTATGCGAAGAAGGCAGTTGACTTGCTTTTGCCTGAACTTGAAAAGGGTTTGACCGATGAAAACCACAGAATTAGGTTGTCGTCCCTTGAGCTCACTGGAGACTTATTATTCCAGGTCACTGGTATTTCAGGAAAGAACGATTTGGTTGAAGATGAAGCAGAGTACAGTGGTGAGATTAATAAGAACCTCATTGATATATTGGGACAGGAGCGTCGCGACCGTGTATTGTCCTTATTGTTCGTTTGCCGTTCCGATGTTGCTGGTATTGTCAGGAGTGCTGCTGTGGACATCTGGAAGGCATTGGTGGCTAACACTCCACGCACAGTGAAGGAGGTATTGCCATCATTAACACAAATAATTGTACGCAGTTTGGCCTCCCCCGAGGAAACTCAGCGCACAATCGCGGCACATACCTTGGGTGAAATGGTTCGTCGTGTTGGAGCCAATGCATTAGCTCAGATTCTCCCTACATTAGAAGAATCTTTGGCCTCTGGTGACAATGACACTAAGCAAGGTATTTGCATTGCATTAACGGAGTTGATTCAATCGTCATCTGAGGAGGGAGTACAAAGGTACCAAGAAATCTTCATCCAAATTGTACGTGATGCATTAATTGATCCATCTAAAGATGTTAGAGAAGCGGCTGCACAAGCATTTGAAGCCTTGGAGAAACAGCTTGGTAAGGCCGTTATTGATGACATTATTCCTTACTTGTTGAACTTGCTTAACACCAAGGATTCATCAGAGAATGCATTGCTTGCATTAGGTGATATTATGGCTGCGAAATCGGACACAATTTTCCCTATTTTGATTCCTACATTATTAGCACCTCCCATTGATAACTTCATGGCTACTGCACTCGCTTCTTTAGCATCAGTGGCTGGTAAAGCTTTGTACACCAGATTACCAACTATTATCAATAGTTTGGTTAATACTATCATCGACTCTGAGGGCGAATCCGAGGAATACGTTTCTCAGATTGAGGGTGCTCTCGACAAAGTTTTACTTTCTGTGTCAACGCCAGATGGAGTTCAACCCTTGATGTCACAGTTGCTTTCATTAGCAAAGAATGAGGACTACAAAAAGAGGGCTGTCATCTATAAACGCATGGGCCTCTTCTTCAAAGAAACATCATTGGACTATTCCATATACTTGCAAGACATGGTATCACTCTTTATTTTATCATTGGGAGATAAGTCACCAGCAGTTGTACAGGGAACTTTCGAAACATTGAGTTCAATAGTCAAGGCTCAGAGTAAAGAGTCATTAGAAAAGCTCATCAAACCCGCCAGGCAGAGTTTGAGCATCACTGGTGTTCGCGGTGAGGAATTAGAAGGCTTTGTGTTACCGAAGGGCCCAAGTTGTATATTGCCAATCTTTTCGCATGGTTTGATGTACGGTACTAATGAGCAAAGAGAGATGAGTGCATTGGGAATGGCCGATATTATCGAGAAGACACCATCCGACAACTTGAAGCCGTTCGCAACCACAATTACTGGTCCTCTTATCAGAGTGATTGGTGAAAAAGTTTCGTCGAATATTAAGGCCTCTATTTTGTATGCCTTGATAAACTTATTGAAGAAGATTCCTCAGTTTTTGAGACCTTTCATTCCTCAGTTACAGAGAACGTTTGTTAGGTCATTGGGTGATGCCACGAATATCACATTGCGAGACCGTGCTGTGGTTGCATTAGGGATCTTAATAGAATTCCAGCCTAGAGTGGACTCCTTGGTCACTGAATTAGTGACGGGAGCGAAAGCAGCCACAGAAGACGGTGTGAAGCTTTCCATGTTAAAAGCTATGTTGGAACTTGTTAACAAGACCGGTGCAAGAATGAACGAAGCATCAAAGTCGTCCATTATGTCTTTGATTGAAGAAGAGATAACTATTGTGAATGACAAATCTGCAATCTCGTATGCACGTTTGATTGGCTCACTTTCCGAGATTCTTTCAAGAGAGGAAGCTTCTAATATTCTCAAAAACAAAATTTTGAGCCATACTCAGGATGCAAAGTTTTCCATCTTGTCGGTCAACTCCTTCTTGAAGTATTCTCCCGTGAATATTTTTAGAACCGAGCTCTTGGATGAAATTGTTCAATATATTGTCTCGCAAGCTGCATCACCGGTCCCATACATCAGCGACAATGCTACAGTGG
This sequence comes from [Candida] ascalaphidarum, assembly GCA_030674335.1. Lineage (NCBI taxonomy): Eukaryota > Fungi > Ascomycota > Pichiomycetes > Serinales > Debaryomycetaceae > [Candida] ascalaphidarum. The sequence continues at coordinate 212,331 of JAKTYC010000015.1, forward strand.
CACTTGCAAAGATTCTTTTGATTCATAATGAGGTGAAGTCTCCGTACTCGAAAGCAGACGATGAAAAGTACGAATTGACTGAGGAGCACATTCGCGAGCTCGTGAAGCAATTAGCAATTAACATTGTCAGCCCTGCTTCGAACTCACCCGATACCAGAAGATTAAGTTTGATTTCAGTGAGAACTTTAGGGCGGCACAAGCTCAACGATTGTGTTAAACCCTTCTACAATGATTTAGTGCCTGCTATTTTCCAGAGCATCAGGGATCCTGTGATTCCTATAAGGTTGGCGAGCGAGAAAGCTTACTTGACGGTATTGAGGCTAGTTGAAGAACCCAGCATGGGAACCTTTGATGAGTGGTTCAACAGCCAGCCCGATCCTATCCCGTCAGTGCTTGGTACTCCTATTGTGAAGAGATCAGTTGGGGACTACACAAGAAGAGTTGGTGCTAGGCTTGCAGGTATAGAAAGAGAGCGGATCGAGGCTGGTGGCGATGAAGAGACTATGTTTTCCGACCGATTCGAGGACGAAACGGAGGTGTGGGCTGTCGGTGGCATTGAGGTACCCAAAGCATAATGATCTACTTTGACATATTAATGGTTATTCATTTATGGATGCAGCGACGGATATGTAGTTTACATCTATTTTAAATCTATTAATCATCGAGCGTCCTGAGCAGTTCACTGTTATTGGAGGTAGGGTTGAACGGCCTGGGCTTCATCAAAGGCTCTGTGAACTTTAGAGACGGCATGCTTAAGTTTGTCGGCAAGTCCAATTTCAAGCTTCGCAACGGCGGAAGAGTGCTGCTTCCTCCGCTTTTAGAGTCCGCTTGATTAGGGGAGAGCTTTGGGGTTTGCAAGTTCGATGTAGATGGGGGCGGAGTTTGATTCTGTGTGCGAGATATTATCGGCCCCACTGATGGCGGGGGATTCAGAAAGTAGGTATGAAGGTTGGTGGAGCTACTGTTGGCACTCATTATCGGAGTGTTAGCGGACGACAACCCCAACACGGGTGAGTTGGGAAGCGTAAATGTCTTGAGTGCGCCTGGCTGGGCCACGATGTTTGGAGAATTTGGACGCAGCTTCTTGAGTCTCTGTTTGACATAGTCGAGGTCTGATTCATCGGTAATATGCAGCTTCTGCGACGCCGCCACGATTGGAGTCATGCGTTGAAGCAGGCTCAAGGTATTGAGATGAGGTTGCGGCTTATGTGTCTGCGGCGGAGAATAGCTTGAAATGGCCACATTCGAAAGGTAAGCGAGGTTATTTGTGGAGAATGAGTTGCTATTATTGAACTGGAACTTTGACGCCAATGCTTTCGGAGGGTTATTGAAATAGTCAGTGAGCGACGGCAATGACTTTGAGTTAAGGTTCTTTAGCTCTTCCAGAGCAGCCGAAGCAAGGATGTCGATATTCAGCGTCGGCTTTGATGTGTCTTCCAGCAGCTCATCACTCGATTCTTCCTTGATGGAGGAGGTGTTGGTCAGCGACGTTTTGGCCAATGGCAGGAGCGAGTCTTCCGCGTCGCTTGACGCGGGGTGCCGCAGTTTAGTGAGGTTTTTGTTGCGTCGAGAATTGGGATTTGTGTGGATACGCGAGTGGCGCGTGAGCTCGTCCAGTCGCAGGAACTTCTTGAAGCACCCTGGATAGTTACAACTGTGGGGCTTTTCGCCGGTGTGGGTGCGGATGTGTCTCGTTTGGTGTTCAAGGCGGTGAAATGCTCTATCACACATGGGACACTTGTACGGCCGGATGGCCGGGTCCTTTTTCTCTTTGGACATGGCAACAGAGGCGCCAGCGGTGGGTGGGGCGGACGAAAGTATCTTGGACGAATCTAGGGCAGATAGCCGAAGTGTGGGGTCAAAAGAGAGAAGCGACGAGGGCTTCCTGGTCACGCCAAAGTGCAGCAGCAGTCTCTAGACGTACTTGTGGGATGAGGCTCAATCGCACGGAGCAGTGGGGCGTCGTGGAACGGGTTCAGGTGACTCGGGGTACGGAAACAGCCGGTCGGGACAACAACAGTCACAGGCACGAAATAGGATAGCCCGAGGAAAGGTAGGTGACGGGAAGGAGTTGAAACGGGCGTACTCGCAAGATACAAAGTGTGGGCCACTTTCGATTGCGTAAAAAAGTTTTATGGGGAAAGAAAAACAAAATGTCTGCAATCTCAAAATGAATAGGATGGCCAGAAAAAAAAGGTGGGGAAATTTTACATAGAACGATGCCGTCTGGCATATTACCCCACGTCCATACCGGACAATCAATGATTGTGTGCGATACGGGCATCGCTCGCTACGACTGGGCCTATCTACAGGAGCGTTCACCCGAGGCGGCTGTAGTGTTGTACACCCCTTCAGCCCTGAGCGCCGTGCGGCAGCCGGCGGGGTCGCTCTAATGTTGCTTGCTGGCGCCCTGTGTGCGGTGCGCCTCAAACGCGAACGCCAGAAGCCGACGTGTGGAGAAGGGACACGCACGACCCGGTGAGGAGAAAGCGTGTGGAGTCGCCAACGGTGTCCTGCAGGAATTCATCTTGCTCGATGTAGGTGCAGATACACTCCCAAGGGGCGCAGTCGGTGTAGTTTGGGCTAAACTACCGCGGCCACCAGCTTGTTCCGGCTTGATGCCGCCGCCTGAGTCTGTATTTGCATATGCCGGGCAAAATTCACCTAACCCCACTGCGGCCTGCCCCGTGTCCTTGTGCAGGATGGTTGCAACACGCGGTATAAAAGGCGACCACCGTCTCCTCGTTGCTGCAAATGTTTTCTCTTCTTCTCCTTTGCACTCTCGTCACTGCAATTGTTTGTGCCACCTTCACCGTAGATAATATGCCACTAACTAGGTAAACCCCGACTTTGCCGACTGTAATGACTGCTCAGTCATCACAACTCCGCAGTCGGCGTTAGCCCCGTCGCTGCTCAAGCCGCTTCCTATTCCTACCGTTCTTCCCCTCAATTCTCAAACATTGGGAGACACGGTCACAGCTACGGACGTGACTGTAACAAGCCCAACGCCGGACTTTGCCACCACCACCTCCGGTCCGCGGAACGGCGTCCCTGGAGAGTCCACCACGTTAGCCAGGACCCGTACCTCCCACGTTGGTGCTACCAAGGCTGGGCTGACAGTGTTGAGTGGCACGAGGGGGGAATTGTCCCTTGGGCTGCCTCCGTTCACTATACCCAATGAAGTCACTGAGACCAGGGAGCTTCCTCAACGGAGCACAGGCACTGTGGGGCCTGAATCGCCCAAGGTTAGTTCAATTGTCTTTCCGACAACATGCTTCACCTCTACCACCCATCAAGTCTTCACAGAGATGTCTACCACGGTCTACACCGAATCGTCGACCATGGCGATTAGTGGATACACTTTGTCATTCCTAACCGCAGTGGAGACGCATACATCCACAGTCACGGAGTGCGACTCCAATTTGAGGTTGGCCAGACGCTACAGTAACTCCACTAATACCGTTGTGGTGACTGTTACTCGGTCATCCTCAATTTTAGTGCCAGTACTTGTTGAAACAACCACACTAATGGATTTGCAGCTTACCACAATCGAGCGTGTGTCTACCAGCGTTGAAAAAGTACTCAGTACCAAGGCAAGGGTAATGTTGAGATGTACTGCTGCACTTGAGGCACCTGAAACGTTCTCTGCATTGCCTTTGCCGACGGCCAATGGTGCCTTTGTTTCACATCCGTCATCGTCGAAGGTACCGAGACCTCAGTTCCCAGCCGATGCAGTCCCAAATGATGGCATTTGTGCCAAGCCGCTTCCAGCTCGTATTCTCCTTCTGTTCATCTCCGTAATTTTATTCTTCGTTTATCTGGCGTAGATCTATATCCTGTATGCAGCTGGATTTGCGTGCGTTTTTTTGCAGCCAACTTCAGGAGGATCTTCTCTCCATAAAAACCTCTTCTCAGGCAGTATTGATTTTGGCTCACCCACAAACTTCCAAACGAAGTATCTGTAGGCTCTAGAATAGCTTGTCTCTAAAATCAACCCTTATCTGATAACACCATTTTTTCCCGCCATCTACAGCAAGAAATGTCCAAGATCCAGGAGCCGCGTGATGGTTCCTTAAAGGAGACGAAAGGTGAACAGCGTATGGAAACACCACCATCAACAAACATATCTCTGTCGCCGTCTCCGGGCTACTCCAATGACAAAGAAAACGACAACCCTGAAGCGTTTACAGGAAAGAATATTCCTGCTGCCTGCGTTTTCGTCGCCAGCCTTTGTGCGGCGTTACATGACAGCGATTTGAACGAATCAGTCACGAAGCGCTTCGCTGAGTATGGTAAGCTCTCAAATGTGAAGGTTTTGCGCGATTCTTCCAACCGGCCGTACGCCTTTGTTCAGTACACAACAGTTGCCGATGCCAAAGCAGCCATAGCCGGGGCCCACAACACTGTACTCAATGGCCGTCTGATCCGCTGTGAGCCAGCGAAAGTAAACCGCACCATCTTCATCAAATCGCATGACCTTCTCTCAGCTGCTGAGCTCTTGCCAATGGTGAAAGAGTTCGGAAAGGTAGAGGACATGCAACCGTTTTCTCGTGGCAGGATTCTCAGGGACAGCCTGTCTCGGAAGAAGTACGGATTTTGGTTCTGTAAGTATATCTATCGCCACGATGCCATTCGTGCGTATGCCAACTTGAGTGATAGCCAAGAATTAGAGGTGGAGTGGGCGCAGAATGTCGATGAGCTGGCTAGAGAAAAGGTAGTCAATACCAAGTTTGACAAGTTTTCCATTTTCGTGGGACACCTCAGTCATTGGGTCACGGAGGAAGACTTGAAGCTGAGGTTTTCTGTTCACGGAAAAATCGTTACCGTTACCTTGATCACTCGTAGCACTCGTTCCTTTGGCTTCATAAAGTTTGAGACTGAAGAAAGTGCTGCGATGGCGGTTGAAAAAGAAAACCATACAACATTCATGGGGACCAGTCTCCATGTCCAATATCGTGATCTCCGTATGAACTCCAGGAGTGGGAGGGAAATCAATCAGTCCTGCGGTCAAGGTTCCTCATCCAATGTTCAACTTGCCCCACCGCCTATTGCTTCGCAAAAGGCGACTTTTCAACCAAGACTGGTCCCGAGACTTCAGCCTATGTTTACTAGCACCAATCGGAGTGTTAAAAATAAGTTCGAGATTTACGATCTGGAGCTGGCATCAAGCGAGGCATCCCGTGGTAAGCAAAGTTCAAGGAACCCCTCCTTGGAGGAGCCGTTCCTCCGTAACCGCTACCCGAAGCCTATGGAACAAAGGCACCCCACCCCATACTACTACTATTTCCCAGAGGGCGGCGAGGATGCAATGCCTTACTACGTTTACTACGAAGGGATGAGGCAGCCCTTTGAGCACCAAGGGTAGTTGGGGCGTTGCAACCTTATGCACTGTATGCAAGATACGGGAAACTTAATTGGGTGAGGCACACCACCAAATATGTGGTAGATGCAACCCTGCAATTCGTATAGGTGTCTAGAATCCAGGCTGCTGGTAATTGCACGGTAGATTGTACGACAGAAGAAGATGTCATGCTATGATCATCTAACGGAGACTCCGGCCTCTGTACGAAGCCATTCAAAGACGGTTACATTGGGCACCGCGAAGGAGAAGCCTCAAGACTTCTATCAGCTCGACACTGACGCGCTGCTTATGGCGGCAAAGCCCTGGAAAACAGATCCCATGTACTTCACAAAGGTTTATATCTCATCGCTTGCACTCCTTAAGATGTCTCTCCATGGAGCTGCTGGAGGTTCCATCGAAGTGATGGGGATGATGGTGGGGAAGATTGTGTATGGTGCAATCGTGGTGATGGATGTGTATTCACTTCCGGTCGAAGGAACTGAAACAAGGGTCAATGCGCAGCTGGAAGGGTATGAGTACATGGTGAAGTTCTTGGAGACCAATAAAAAGGTCGGCAGAAGTGAACATATCGTGGGCTGGTACCACTCGCACCCCAACTATGGCTGCTGGCTCAGTGGCATCGATATCTCAACCCAGGCCTTGAATCAGAATTTCCAGGACCCGTACTTGGCAGTGGTGGTTGATCCTATACGTGGTCTCAACCAAGGCAAGATAGAAATTGGTGCATTCAGAACCTTCCCCGAAAGCTACAAACCCCACGGGCAAACTATTGCCAGCAAGCGGACGAAAGTCCCCAAAGAAAAACGCAACGATTTTGGGGTGCATTCAGACCGGTACTACCCCTTGGATGTGGAGATATTCCGCAGCGATGCCGACAAGCACATGCTTAAGCACGTCATGCAAGAGTCTGCCATGAGCAGTCTCCTAGTGAAAGAGTCCGGCAACGCAGAAGAGGAGGAAGCCAAGATCAACGACATTCTGCAGTTGATCAATAACCTTGACGGCTCGATATCAAGCGCGCATTCGAAAAGATTGGTGGCAGGCGACAAAGCCAAGTATGCTTGGATGCGTCGAGTGGAGAAGCTCTTTGGCAAGTACATGAGCGAAACATTGGCGCACCGCAAGCAGCACCGCAACGCGCGGCGGCCCATGCGTGCCAGCGGAAACACCGACGCCGTGATTGACGATGCCCAAATGGAGGGCAGCACCAGCGCAAGTGATAGTGCGAGCGACAACGAGGACCTTCCTGTGAGTCGCACGGTATCCGACGACGAAGACGAGACCCGCTCCATGGACTCCGCCTACCCCATTGGTGTCTCAGAGGAGCGGCTCGACCGCAAGTTGTTTCTGAGAACCGAGCTGCCCCACGTTGGCTCGAGGGTTGCTCTGTCGCTACAGTCTGTGCTTGCGAAGGAGTACCTCAGCAAGGTCGACAAGAACAACTCTGCATACGACGGGATAGAGCGCGCCGCCGTGCGCCTTCGGCAGGGCGAGGCGCGCCGTCTAATACTACAGCAGGAGAAGGAAGACTTCTTCCTCTTCCCGTAAGCGGCACGTGCAACCCGTAGGCTTATCGCTATCCGACTGCATGTGGGCGGTGGCAGGACCCGCGCGTAGCGGTGTGCGCACGCCTCTTCGCCGCCGAATTTTTTCTGCGGCGCCGTGATTACGCTCCAAACACGCTCCGTGGACATTTTGCAGCAAGACCGCTTTGTGCGCATAAGGTCAGGAACGCGGTTTTTCAACGTCAACTTTGCGGCTTTCTTCGCGCACACTACCTTGCAAAGGTTTTCGGGCACCAGATCTGCCAGCGGCAGCGAGCACTCTCTCCGCAAAGTTTATTCTATACAGACCCGCTGCCTCTCAAGCAGCCGCGTCACCAAGTCGTTGTGGGACATTTTTTTTGAGGCTTTATGGCGCTCAGCAACCCGGTGGTGGACCGCATACTAGCACATCCCCTCACGTTCGTTCCCTCCAAGTCGTCTGACACCGAGTCAGCCGAAGACGTATCCAAGTACATTGTACTTTCGCACAAGACGGCTTCAGGCCCGGCACATCCCGCGGACTCCATGGCGCCGTCACTGCCGCGGAAAGAAGTGAAGCGGCCGCGCTCGATGGCCGAAGCTGTGGCGTCATACACCGGCCGCAAGTACACCAAGGCCGACCTGGGGAAGCGGCGGAAGGTGGAGCCTCTCGTGGACAGTGACAGCGACGTTGGTGTGGCCGTGGATGCGGACGGCGCCGAAGTGAGCGCCGCTGAGTCTTCCGATCTGCAGTATGAGTCGGCGTCCGAGCACCCTGACGAGTCGCGCTTCCAAACGTCCGAAGGCGACAGCGATGAGGACGAGGATGACGGCGACTTTGAGCAGCAAAAGTCGCTGGATTCGGAGGAGCCGGAAAACAGCGGTTCTGCCAGCAGCAACGAAGAAGACTTCGAACAGCTCAAGGCTGACTTGAAGAAAGACATGCGCGAGTCGTTGTCGGAGGATGGTTCAGCCAAGTCTGACTCAGAGTCTGAGGCCGAGGACACCGAGCCTTCCAAGACGACGCCGCCCACGTCACCAGACGAGAGGGAAGATAGCGAGGATAAGACTAAGCACGAGTTCTACGGCATAGACGACCCCCAAGCGGGGCGCGGCTCCAACGGACTGCGCCGCATCAACAAGCTCTGGAGCGCCAAGGTCAAGGAGCGCAAGCCTGTAGGCTTGCTCAACCACGGTGTAACCTGCTACATGAACACCGCGATCCAGGCAATGGTGCACATCCCAGCGTTGGCCAACTACCTCCTCGACGTGAGCGCCGGCAAGGGCACCCAGGCGCTAAAGCCGCGGTCGGTGTCGCACGTTCTCGCCGACTTGAACCTCAAGATGTGGGGCCTCGACAATAGCGACGGAAAAAAGCGCAAGTACATGAACCCCAAGAAGATCATTCTGCGGCTTGCGGACGTCAATTGCATGATGTCTGAGTGGCAGCAGGAGGACCTGCACGAGTACTACATGTCGCTCATGTCGCGGCTCCAAGAGGACTCGGTCCCGGCGGGCCAGAAGCTCAACAGCAGCATCATCTACGACATATTCGGCGGCCTTTTAAACCAGGTGGTGGTGTGCCAGGAGTGCAAAACCAAGTCGCAGACCAAGCAGGAGTTTTATGACTTGTCGTTGGGATTCAACAAGCGGAGGCGGAACTCGGCGGAGGAGAGCGAGGGCAAGGCCAAGTACTCGATCGAAAAGTCCATCGATGACTTTTTCGCGGGCGAGTTGATCAAGCCGAGCGGCGACAAGACCACCGGGTACTATTGCGAGAAGTGCAAGAAGCGCACCAATGCGGTGAAGCGGCTGACGGTGGACGTGCTGCCGGAGACGTTGACGGTGCACCTTAAGCGGTTCAAGTTCAACGGCAGCCACCTGTCGAAGGTGAAGATCCCCATCAAGTACCCCAACTATCTCGACTTGAGCGAGTACACCACGGACAAGGTACCCACGCGGTACCAGCTCATGAGCGTTATCGTCCACGAGGGCCGGTCCATCTCGAGCGGGCACTACATCAGCCACTGCTTGCAGCCGGACGGGAGCTGGGCCACGTACGACGACGAGTACATCAACAAGATCAAGGAGTACCAAGCCCTCAACGACCCGCTGGCATACGTGCTTGTGTACAGCAAGCTCGTGGCCAAGGGGCCCGCCAAGAAGCGGGCGCGGTACCAGTAGCATTCCACTTGCATAAACATTAACCTAAACCATACAATCTATCCAAACCAAATAAAGTAGCCGTGGTGGCACCGGCGCCATCAAATATCCACAAACACATCCTCGTAGTCCTCCTTGAGCTTGAGCAAGGGCATCTTGGCCGCGCGGCGGTCGTCAAGCAGCATGCTGCCCGACAGCATCAGCGACGACAGCCGGCGCCGGATGGAGTTGCGCCGCGCCTGGGCCGCAAGCACCGTCGTCAGCAGGTTGTTGGGGATGATCTTGATGTACAGCTTCTCAATGACAAACTTGCCCTCCTTGTACGTCTCGGAGTAGTCAAACAGCTTCACGTAGTTCCACCCCAAGTGCTGCTGGCACTGGTGGCACCGCACCTTATTGATGAGATAGGTGCCGGTGATCATGTCCGTCTGCTCGAGCTTGTCGTCTGCCTGGTAGTTGATGAGCTTGTCTACGAGGTAGGCAGGCCCCAGCTGGGCCTTGAACGAGTCCAGCATGATCAAGTTCAGGAGGCAGAGGTGCAGCAGGCACTGCCCGCAGATGATGATCTGGGTGTCGCTGGCCTCGTACTTGGCGTCGTCAAAGAAGTTGGTGTACTTGAGGCCCATGGTGGGCAGGCGAGGGGACTCACTCCGGGGGAGCGATACTGGCAGGGCGGAATGTCTCTGCCGAGACTTGTCAGGGGGTTGGTGGGAGCGCATTATTGGGTGTGCTCGGTATATATTCTACGCTGCCTTGGCCCGCATACACAACTGCATGCACCATATTAACTCAGAAGGGTACGAGACCTAAGTCATGGGGAGTGAACCTTAATGGCATCCCGACACCCGCAGCAACCTGGGGTATGCCTGCTCCTGTGCAGGAGGGGCGTGCCGGCGGAGGGCCTTCTCCGGCGCCTACCGCGGTCGCAGTGGGGCTGGTGGCGCGGTACCCCGCCATTGTGTGCTCCAGATGCTGCTGGCACGTACGACATTGGCGGCGGGGTGCTCGGATCCCCGCAGCGCATATCACCGCCGGCACCAGGCGGCGCGACATGGCGACATTGCGCTGCTCGCCACAACCACGAGCGCAGCGTGGCCGCGCCATTTCTTAGCCGGATGCGGGCGTAGGCGGGGCACGGTGGCCTGGCGCACGGGCTGGCATCACTGGGGGGCGTTTGTAGGGGCACATTGGCGCGCTACAGTGCCGTCGTCCCTGGCGACGGTCATGCGCGCCACCGCGCGAGCGCGGTTGGCACCCGTGACTTGTTCCGGGGTGACCTTATGCGCCACGGCTGCGATAAGCCAACGGTGCGGGCGATACCGGGGACCGGGCCTGCACAGGGCCGGCGGTGGCTCCATCGCGCACCAGTCCACGGTTCCGCGTGTCTGCAGGACCCAGCCTGCCATGCCCGGGCGAGGGCCCTGGCGTCTGGGCCTACACGGCGCTGTAGTTCATGCCAATTATCTATGTACAGGGCTACCACTTGTACCACGGGCGCACCAGGAAGTTCAACGGCTCGTTGTTCAAGTACAGGCGCGGCTTGCCCGCCAACCGCCGCTGCTCCTTCTCCCACGCCCGGCGGCGCTTGGTCTGGTCGGTGCGTAGCACCGCCTTCACGTGCACCCACTTGTGGGTGATGATGCCTGTGCGGCCGCGGCCCTTGGCGTCGAGTCGCTTCTGCCAGTGGCCGTCGCTGCCCACCCACAAGCTCTGGATGTAGAGAGTGTCCTCGTCGAGCTGCAACTCGCGCGCCTGCTGCAAGCCCGTCTTGAGCAACTTTTCCAACTCGGTGGACATCTTCTTTGGGTTGAAGTGGAGCTGGTTGATGGCGGCCTTCACGCCCATGCCCCGCACAAACCGGTTCACCACGTTCGCCTTCTTGATCGAAGACTTGAGGCGAAGACTCTGGAGGTAGATACTGGGCTCCAATGCATCGATCTCCTGTTCCGTCAACTCCACGCGGTACGTCCTGCCGCTTTCGGAGTCGCGCACGAGCTGGTGGTTCTTGAAAAAGCCGTGCTCGGCCACGCTGAGCTCGAACAACCGCCGCTTCAACGGCGTCACGTACTTGTCGGTGCTGATCTGGTTCTTGCGCGCCTCCTCGAGGTAGTAGTTTTGAAGCTCGCTGTCCGTCTGCGGCGTCACCTCCGCTGCGTCCACCGGCGCTGTCAGCACCGGCTCGGCGGGCTGCGCCGTGGTCAAGTTGCCAAAGACACTGTTGCGAAGCCGCACGCCCGCGTGGAGCGAGCGCATCGCCGGGCGGTAGAGCCCAAGTCGCGCAAGCATGCTGGTGAGCCTACGCTGGCGCACGGTGAAAAGTTTGAGTATGGTCGTGTGCTGCACAATAGTACATCGACAGCAGCACCACCAGTCTCTCCGGGGTGGCCCCCGTGGGAACACTGCAAAGCAGTAGTACGTGGCACTGGCCTGGCGGACCTGCCGTGGTGACACCTTTTCCTTTGCGGTGGAATCCCTACTGTGCTGGCGGCCGCAAGATCAACTGGCGTGCGCCTTCACACGCTCTACTGCTCTTTCCGTGTGTCTGTTATGCTATGTATCTATTCGTCGTCAAAGCCGGTCAACTCCTTGTCGCGGGGCCGCGTGGGCAAGGGGTACGTTCTGGGGATGGGCTCGTGGTCCGCGTACAAGAACTTCCTTCTAAGCGGGGTCGCCAACAACAAGACGGGCGCACTCAAGCCCAACGCCACGGACCAGAAGAAGTGGGGCTTGGTGTGGGCGTGGTAGCGTATCCACTGGATGTTAGTATTGGCTCGGGGACGTGGCCTGGTCGCTGCCGGCGCGGGAGCCGTGCTGCGCCCACGTGCGCTTACATACCCTGACAGGCTGCTTGTAGTACAATGGGTACTCGCCCCAGACTTTGTTGGACGCCTCAGCGTGCGAAGCGTGGGCCATGATGGTGGTGGAACAGTGACAAACGAGGTTTTTCAATTGGCGGGAGACCGTGAGCTTGACACGACCTCATTGTGCAGGAGGTGGATACGGCTGCGGTGTGGAGACGCCGTGGTCGGCCACCGGCGGGCAGTGGCCTGCTACAATCTGTCAGGATACGTCTGTTTGGCGGCTATGCCTTCCGCTTCTTGGCGGCCTTTGACTTGGCCTTGACCGCGGTGGTGGTGGCAGCAGGCTCGGCCGCCTCCACCGGCGCGGGCGCCTCTCCCTCGAGGGTCTTCTCTGCCGCCTCGCGGGCGTAGAACTCCTCCTTGAGCACGTTGTCGTACCACTCAGCGTAGTAGAGGCCTCCCTGCAACATCAACACGCCAATAAGCGCGACGAGTGCCATCACCTGCGACGCAGCCATCACGTTGATGCCCGTCTCCATGTTGACCTCGCCCCACTCGCCAAAGATGGCGGAGTTAACGCCAACGCGGATGTTGGTGAGGTAGATCACCACGGCGATCATGTACAACGCCAACGAGCCGTACTCGAAGTACTTGGCATCGCCGTTGGGGCGGTAGAGCTTGATGAACGCGCCCGCGAGCCCGATGATGCCCACCGCGTGGAACATGTAGTGCACCCGCATCGGGGCATTTCCCCACTGGGCGTAGTGGGCAAGCGACTTGACAAACGCCTGGGAGTTTTCCTCGTACGTCCACAAGGTGCTGTAATCGTAGGGAAGGTTGCCGTAGATGACACCCATGCCGAAGCACGTGGCTCCAATCACCATGCACGTGGCAATGGGCACAATCTGCTCGTAGCCCATCATCTTGTAGAGTAGCGTCGAGAACGGTGCGGAATGGACAGGCAAACCGCCGCGATGGGCGCGCTCGCTATACTGATTATCTGCAGGATATATTTGCGGCGGGCGGGATGGTGTCGCTGGCTTGCAGGGGCCGATTTGGACTGGGAAGGGGGCCAGTCCCCGGCGCCAAGCTTGTGCTATGTGGGCAATTTTGCGTAAATATCACGAGCTGACAAAGTGGGTGAACGGGGAAACGTTCGCGCAGTGTCGCCCGTACCGTGCCACCGCAACTCACAGATTATCGGCTACTCGATATAGGCTCCAAGTAGTTTGTCGTGTTTACGCAGCCAAATGGCATTTTGGCGCCCACCACGAAATGGGCCCACCTGCACACGGCCTCGTCTCGGCTGCGTATGTCGTGTATGTGGCCAACACCTCTGCCACACCCCAAACCCTTAGTCCGGAGGGCTTCCGCAAACGCAGACGCACTCTGCCCACTAGCCGCCTCGCTGTCACTCCCCACCGCTTTCGACGCACCGCGCCGCGCCAGCAGAGCCCATGCCGCCACCCGCCCCAGGTGGCCTGCATATAGACAGGGCTCTTCAGTCTTCTGATCCTTTTTTCGTAGCTATAATCGAGGCGAGCAGATCCACCTACTGGCCACCGCGAGACCTTGGAGACCGGTTCAGCAGCGAGATATACTCCGGCTGTTGCACGTACGCTACGCACATCGTAACGCCCTAGCTCTTACACCCTGTGCCTGCCTGTGTCCACACCATCGCTACCGTCATGAGGAGTATCAAGTCTGTCGTTGTTGGCGACGGAGGCGTGGGTAAGACGTGCTTGCTCATCCTGTACACCACCAACACGTTCCCCAATGACTATATTCCCACCGTGTTTGACAACTACTCGGCCTCGGTGATGATCGATGGCGAGCCCATCAAGCTCGGACTCTGGGATACCGCGGGCCAGGCTGAGTACGACCGCTTGCGCCCGCTTTCCTACCCCCAGACCGAAATATTCTTGTGCTGTTTCTCTGTGATCAGCCCCGACTCGTTCCACAACGTCAAGGCCAAGTGGATACCCGAGATCTACCACCACCTGCCCAAGGACATTCTTGTGTTGTTGGTAGGCACCAAGGTCGACTTGCGTGACGACATGCACCTCATGGACGAGTTGGCGGACAAGGGATTGAAGCCCATCAACCCGGAGCAGGGTGCCAAGTTGGCCAAGGAGCTCGGTGCCATCAAGTACCTCGAGTGCTCCGCTGCGACCCAGGTCGGTGTCAAGGAGATCTTTGACTTTGCCATCCGGGCTGTGTTGGACCCTCCCGTGGCCAAGGACGAGTACATCGCCACCGACACCTCGAGGCCGGCGGTAGGCGCCGGCAGCCGCACCGACGCCGGCGCGGGCACCCCCAAGAGAAAGATCAAAAAGACCAAGCGGTGCACCATTTTGTAAAGGTCGTCCGCTCTTCTCTTGACTCTGTATTAATATTATCTCTGTTGGTTGAAGCTGGTCCCTGGACGCTTAATCTTTTTACACGGCTGTGCCAGCACTCGGTATGATATAGCTAAATGATTAGAAGTTGTATATGCATGTTCTACTTGAGCAACGCCCGCCTCGAGGGGTGCACAGCACCCACGTCGGGGGCGTTGTTGCCCGCGCCCTCTTCCTTGCCTCCCTTTACCCTCTGCCTCCGCTCATCGAGCAACTTTTCATTCTTGTCCTTGAGCTTTTGCACACGGGCCTCCGAGTTGCCGCCGCCGCCCACCGTCAACTCCACATTAATCTTGCGGTTTCGTATTGTGGTATGGTGCATCCGCAATGCTACCTCCATTTTGCTCTGGATCTCCTGGGTGTCATTGTCGAACTCCATGAAGGCAATGCCCTTGTCCTGGCGAATCCGAATCCTGTCGGGATTGGCGTTCTTGAAGTGAGCAACCAACTCAGGCTCCTTTATGTCGTAGGGCAAGTTGCCCACAAACAATATAAAACGGGGACCGCGACCACCATTAACGCCTTTGCCTTTCTTGCCTCGCCTCGTCTTGCGCTTCTTGGCGGGCTGCTCATCGGCTTCCGGCTCTTCGCTGGCCGGGCGCTTGGCTTCTTCGTTACGGCGCTCTTCCTTCTGTTGCTTCTCCTCCTCGCGCTCCTCCTTCAGCTTGCGGAATGACTGTGCTTTCTTCTGCTTCTTTGTTAACTTCTCGCTCATTATCCTGCCGTGATACCTTCGGATGTGCGCGATGACTTCGGGGACCTCATCGGCTTTTGGGTCGCGCACATCTCATCGCGTTATCAGATCGGGGCATCAACAAGGATAATATACTACTCAATTCATTGTGGAGGGCCTGTGCTGCCCGCGCTCTGTCTTATCCTACACTATTAGCGGCCGCCTGATGGAAAACCATAAGCGGGCACGGTCGCGGTCGCCAGCGTCACCAGCCAGAACAAAAGCCCGTAGCAACGTCCCAGAAAACCAGCAGGGTGCAGACCTCGGTCTCGTGGGCGACGACGCCGCTGTTGACAGCGATGACACTATCACTGAGGATGTACGTGGCCGCTCGCGCGAGCGCGTCGATGGCGACGACCAAGACACTGATGAAGTGGCGATGGTAAGCCTCATGGGGTTCAGCGCCTTCGCCTCCACCAAGGGCAAGCACGTGCTGGGGACCAAGGGCGGCACTGTCAAGACTGACAAGACCTCGGCCTACCGCCAGTATATGAACCGGCAAAAGGGGTTTAACCGCCCCTTGTCCCCTCTGCGGGATAGTAAATGATGACGATATTTATTAATGCATGCTAGAAACGCTAGCAGTAGTTGTGATGAATGCCATTGTTAGTCCCTCAAAAGTTTTTTGTGCTCGGCCAACAATTGTTCGTGTTTGCGCTTCAAGTCGTTGTACGCGGCCGTGAGGCGCTCGACCTTTGAATCCTGGCCCGCCACCAGCACCTGTGAGCGCACATGAGAGAGGTTCTTGAATTCAAACTCTTCACGGGTCTTTTCCGTTAGCCACGCCTCGAAGCTAGTCTCTGGGGCATTGTCGCCGGGTATTTCCATAAACGGCTGGTGCCCAAGTACTGTAGGTTCAACCACCGTGCGCTTCAACGGGGGAAGAAGGCGGTGCTTCTTGTCAGCACCAATCTTTTTGGCCACCACCTCAACAGGGCATGTGCGCACGGAGACTTCTGATATAGGACCACTGCAAGGAGTGAAGGTTTTCGTGATCTGTTTGGTGACAATGTCACACAGAAACACGCATCCACGGCTGTCACCACTAACGATAAGAGTGCCGTCCATGCTAAGAGCAATGCAAGTCACCGCCACTTTCTCATCGTTTACCTGATGATGGACAAAGGTGTCTGCAAGATTAGGATCGTTGTCCAAGGTGACAATGCTGCCACAACCACCAACGCTTCCCAAGGCGCCGGAGGGGTCAATTTTGAACATGGGCACCGTACGCACGGTGCCGTTGCTCATGCCCACGTAGCAGGCCCGGGCCGCTGGGTCAAGGGCAATGCACTCAAGTGGATGTGGAAGCACAAAGGTGGTGAGGAGTGTCTGGGTTCCCACGTCATACACGCGGAGAGTGGCATCGTGGGAAACAGTGTAAATGCGGGTGTCGTTGGCCAAGTGGGAGCTCTCGACGTGTACGCCAGTAATGGGCAATGCATGGTCTGAAAATGTCACCAATGGTTTGGGAACTGCGTCAGGATCTCCGCTGTAGACCAGCACAAGGTCGAGCGTACGCCACACCACACAGCGGGCGTCTTTGCCGGCGGTGACGACATAGGTTCCACAGGCAGAGAACTTGACTGCAGTCATGCCCTGGTAGTGGACGTCACGCACACAGAGAAGATTGCCTGTGCTCGCTTCCCAGAGATAGAGGCGGCCACTTGCGGTACCGCCGGCGACGAGCCACGGCGTGCGGAAGCTGGGCACCGTGCGGTCCACGCCGCGGGTTGTGGGGTGCTCGCACACGCTCATGCAAACTAATGGCTCAGGGACCGGCATTCTCTGGTCTGGAGCATCCTTCCCCCACAGAAACACGTTCACGAGAGCCTTGCCAGTAGCACAAAAGAGCCGCTCGCCTTGGCCCACGCCAGTGAGCGCAGCACCTCCGCGCAGGGCGTCTGCTTGACGGAAAGACTGGTGCGTCTGCGCACCATAAAGCAGCGATGCCCACGCATGCAGCTCCTGCGAGTGCTTGTCGGCGGCACGACCAGCGCCAATGTAGAACACTACCTCGTCCATACTGCTGGCTGCAACTCGGACCGCGACTGAGTCGATGAGTACGTGCGCGCACCAACGATACCCGTCGTGCCCTCACCGGTGGGTCTACGGCGGCGTTGCTGCAAGGACTGCCGCAATGCCCATCGACATCCTCGGCACCGTTTTCTACGAGGGCATAGACCTGGTTCCCGGCGCGCGGCGCGCGCTCCAGTTGGTGCCTCCTTTAGCGCTTGCCGCGGGCGTCAAATACTACTTTGGTGGCGCGCGCAACACCTGGGAGCGCGATCTCCACGGCCGCGTCTTTATGGTGACCGGCGGCACCACCGGCTTGGGTGGCGAGGTGGCACGCGCGTTGGCCGAGAAGGGCGCGCAGGTGGTCTTACTTGTGCGGCTGACGGCCGATGAGTGGGTTGTGGACTATGTCGAGCAGCTTCGCGAGCGCGCCAACAACTTTCTCATCTACGCTGAAGAGTGTGACTTGGCGTCGTTGCACTCTGTGCGCAAGTTTGCCACCACGTGGCTCGACAACCAGCCGCCGCGTCGTCTAGACGGCGTGGTGTGCTGCGCCGCAGAGGCATTGCCGGTAGGCACCATGCGCGTGGACACCGAGGATGGCGTCGAAGCCCACATCGGAGTCAATTACTTGGCCCACTTTCATCTCCTCACCCTTCTCGGACCCTCTCTCCGCAACCAGCCTCCGGACAGGGATGTGCGCGTGGTATTGGCGACATGTGCTAGTCAGGCGTTGGGCGAGATCGACACCGACGACTTGCTCTGGAGCAAGCGCGAGTACCCCTCAAAGATGCCATGGAAAGTCTACGGTACATCGAAGCTCTTGCTTTCCATGTTTGCACAAGAGTACCAGCGCCGGTTGGAGCGCTACGAACGCAAGGACAAGGCTCCTGTGAACGTGCGCGTCAACACCGTCAATCCGGGCATCATGCGCACAGCCAGCACCCGGCGCTTCATCTCCATGGGCAGCATTTTGGGCCTTTTTGTGTACATTTTGTTGTACCCATTATGGTGGATGGTGTTCAAGAGCGCACACGAGGGCGCGCAGAGCATCTACTTTGCATTGATGGCTCCGGTGCTTGCCAAGGTCGAGGGCGGAGTGCACATTCAGGAGTGCAAGGTTGCCCAGCGCGCGGGAAGGAAAGAGCTAGAGGATGAGCAGGTGCAAAAAGCTGTGTTTGACGAAACAGAAAAGTTGATTGAACAGCTCGAGCGGCAGAGCGCCATAGCCCGCAACCAGAACAAGAGCAAGAGCCAGAAGAAGGCAGACAAAAAGAAGGCCAGCAAAAAGAGAGCCGACCTTCACGCCGTGCCGAAGAGCGAGAAAGAGTTGGAGGCTAAATTAGCCGCCTTACGTCGACAGGTGGGTGTGGGGTCCACCCAGGACGTGCTTTTCCCCATGGAGCCTAAAAAGAGAAAGTAGCACACACAGCATAACACCAGCCTGTAGATGCCGTTTGACACGACTGCTGCGACCCCCACAGCGGCGGGGCCACTGCATAACGCATACTCGCAGAATCCTGCCGGAGGTGCTGCAACCGCCTATACGCAGTATGGTCTTATCGAAGGAGCGAAGGATCACCAGAGGAGATTCCTGCACGCCGTTCTTATCGCTCTCGCCTTACCGCCCTCCAGTTGCGGCGCTCATATGGAGCAGGTACTGATGCTGCCCGCGGAGTCAAATTTAGGCTTGTAAGAGTCGGCTACACCGAGCGTTTCGAGTCCTACCTCGCTCCCCCTACTTCACCCGCACCCTCGGCCGCTTAGCCCGGCTCCTATATAAACTATCCTGTATATAAACTGTGACGCTCGCGGCGACATCCTGGCGTCGTCGGATAGGAGCGCACTTTCGGCGTCTACAATCTGGCTATTTTCTGCGTCCCCATACGCACATTTCGTGGTGTCTCTTTGCAGCGGTAAGTGAGGTCCAGTTCTGCACTGCATCGCACTCTTCTACAAGTCCCTTCCTTACCTCTCGTCGCCGCCGCCCAACCCCACATCGTCACCATGGCGGAGGACAAGAAACCGGTGAGTTCGCTCACACGGTTGCTCCACGAGTCGAAGGACACGCTGCCTGTGGCCACACCGCCGCCCGGGTCGCAGCACCACTCGCGCACCAACCTCAATGACCTCGACGACTTGCTTGCTCTGCTGGTTGAGCCGCAGGCGGCGCAGGCGTCCGCCGCCGGCGCCTCGTCGGTGTCACCAGGCACGGCGGACATTCAGTACTTGCAACTGAGCGGACGCGCTGCATCGGGCAGTGTGCGCGCGCACGCGATGCGGCCGCCGTCGCTGTCGAGCCCTCGGGTGATCCGTTCTGATTCACTCTCACACGCCTCCTTTGTGGGCTACGGCGAGAGCTTGCTGTCATCGATCCCGTATTCCGCCCCAGGGGGCAAGACCTCGACGTCCATGTCGTCGTCCAACTCGATGAACACCAACAACAGCTTCTCCTCCAGCTTGGAGCAGCCGTCGCATATTCCCAACTTGCCCAACGGCCAGTTCATCCTGTCCATCCACATCCTGTCGCCCCAGGTCCACTCATCCTCCATCGAGCCCCGCTTCGTCGTGTCTAAGCTGAAGGTGCAGCAGGCCCAGGCCGTTCAGGCAGCGTCGGCGGGGATCCTGGCGCCACCGGGCCGCTCCGCTTCCCAGTCAGGCATCTCCTCCCTCTTTTCTTCCAAGCTGAAGTCCGTGGCCCACAGCAAAGCTCTGTCGAGCTCGACCGACTTGGGCTCCTTCTACAACAATTCCTACCAGGAGAATCCGGTGCCTGACTCGCCCACTTCGATTTCCTCCAACGATTCGGTCATGAATGGCCAGCCCCCAACCAGACATAACTCCATGGCGAACCTCAAGCGCTTTTTCAAACGCAACTCGATCTCGCAGGGCTCGCCGACTGTACCCATCTCCAACCTTTCTGCGTCCTTGAGAAGCGCTGCTCCCATTGCCGCTGAAAGGCAACCAGCGGCGACATCTAATGGTGCGGGCAGTTTCCAGCCTGGCTCTTACGGCCAGTCATCCTTGACGGCGTCATCCTCCAATGCCTCCTTTTCTCAGTCTCCGGGCGCAAACAACTTCACCCCCGGCTCAGCTTCCATAAGCAGATCGTCCTCCGTCTTGCAAAACAAAATGATGTACCAGGAGAGGAGAGGATCCGTTCTGACAATGCTCAATACTCAGCAGCAGTTGCCCTTTTCCAAACGCTACGGCAAGTTCGGCGAGAGCTTAGGTGCCGGTGCAGGTGGCCTGGTAAAGCTTGTATCGAGACTCTCCGACAAAAAAGTTTTTGCAGTGAAGGAGTTCCGCCCCAAGTACCAAAATGAGTCTAAGAGAGATTATGCGAAGAAGATCACCGGCGAGTACTGTATTGGTAGTACCTTGAAGCACCCAAACATCATTGAGACCGTTGAAATCTGCTACGAAAACGAACGCATCTTGCAGGTGATGGAATACTGTGACTTTGACTTGTTTGCAATTGTCATGTCGAATAAAATGTCTCGCGAGGAAATCAACTGCTGCTTCAAGCAGATCTTGTCGGGTATCCATTATATCCACTCCATGGGCTTGGCCCACCGCGATTTGAAATTGGACAATTGTGTCATTGATGTGAGAGGCATTGTGAAAATAATTGACTTTGGCTCCGCTGTCGTATTTTCCTATCCATTCACGAAGCTGTTGATTGAGTCGCAGGGCATCGTGGGTTCTGATCCATACCTTGCGCCGGAAGTATGTGTTTTCAACAAGTATGATCCCAGGCCGGTGGATGTTTGGTCCGCTGCCATAATTTACTCATGCATGATGTTGAAAAAGTTCCCGTGGAAGGTTCCCAAGTTGTCAGACAGCAGCTTCAAGTTGTTCGCTAGTAGGGGCGAATTTATCCCGTTGAGCGAGATGTTGAAGAAAACTCCGGAGTCCATTGCCGCCGAGAAAGCAGGCAATGGCGGTCCTTTGGAGAATTTGCCCGAAATCAAAGAGACATTACCGGATATCAAGGAAGGCGTTCCAGAATCCAAGGGCGGCATGGTTAGCAAGCAGTCGGCAGACGTTGACGCACAGGGCAAGGCACATACGTCAACAGAAACTGGCGCTGGAAGGCTATTGTATGCCTTGCCGGAAGATTGCCGTCCATTGATTGGAAGAATGGTCGAGCTTGCTCCCGCCTGCCGCATCAACATTGAAGAGATCTTCAATGACCCTTGGTTGCAGAGCGTGAGCATGTGCACCGTTGTTGAAAAGCCGAACTCAGATGGCTCCAACCCTTTTGTGGTATCCACGTGCGAGGACCACGACCACACCCAGGTTGACCCATCCAAGGCGCACATTGCAGCTTTCGACAAGAACAAAAAAAAATAGTAAGCACTTGAGTTAAGCATACTACAAAGAACGTTTGGCCACTACAAAAAATGCCAACTTTATAGAGTGTATACTGTTTCATTGCATCCAGCATCTATTCGTGTTCGTGATATCGTAATATGTACAAGTTAAGCCACCACCTTGATGCCGATGGCATCGGCCGTCAGAATGACAGCTCCACAAATCGCCTGCAAGTCAACCTCTTTGTGGCGATTGTCAGTCTTTTTGATCTTGGCAATCTCGTAGATGTGCTTCAACGAGACCTCACCAACAATGTTGTGTGTCGGTCTATCGGACCCCTTCTTGATGCCAGCCGCCTTCATAAGCAACCACGACGTCGGTGGCAGCTTCATCTCGAAGGTGAAAGAACGGTCAGGCCTCACAGTTAAAAGACAAGGAATGGGAGTACCGGGTTGGTAGTTGGCGGTCCTGGCGTTGAATTCCTTGCAAAAATCAATAGCCTTTACACCCTTGGAACCCAACGCAGGACCAACGGGTGGTGCAGGAGCAGCCTGACCGGCGCCAACAATCAACTTGACTAACACATTCTTAGTCGACATCTTGATTCTGGTGCTTATGCGTTCAACTAGTCAGCTGAAAAATTTATGTAGTAGTGGCTTTACCGATTTAGTCTAGATGTGTCTCGCTGCTACCTCTGTTGAAATGGAAAGTAAAAACGGACAACTACTTCAAATATAACCAATCTGTATATCTCAAAATATGCTAATGCTTAATTAATTTCCTCGGTGAAGCGTGACCGAGAGTTGTTACTATGCAATTCTTCATCTCCCAAAATTGGAGGTGCATGCGGCAGGAAGTTGTAATGATCCATGTCGCTATACTCTGTTTCGTCAGAGCCGTTTCGATTATGTGTGCCTGGTTCGGCGTCTGCTGTTTCATACACTGGACTGAACTCGTGTCGCTGCTCACTATCGTTGTAGAGCCCTCCCAGGTACTTGTCCTTGTAAAACTGAGACTTTGACAGCAGCCTAGTGCTGCTATTTACCGCCGTGTTGCGATCAGATGACCCACTGACACTGCCTTGAAACACACGCTCAAGGTTGTTGTTTGTCGTCATGCCTCTGTATTGGAATTCGTCGTTGATGGGCGTACCTTCGTGGTCGGAGTGCTCATTAAAATTAAAGGCATCTGCGGCTCCCAATGCCTCTAAGTCGCTTTTGTTTCCTGCGACAGAACCAGTTCTGCGGTTCAAGAACTTGCGGAACCCAAACTTGTCTTTGGTGAGAGAGCTGCTCTCGTCGTCGCGGCTGTCGTCTGCAAAGTCCGGAGATTGGTTCGTGAGCGTCTTGTTACGTCTCCGGCGGAGGAAGAACAAAAGGGCACCGAAGCATGCAATAAGAAGGGCACCGCCAATGGAACCCACTACGCCACCAATCACTTTGCCGTTGTTCGAAGATGAAGAGTCGTTATGATGCGCAGCGGCGGAAGAAGCAGGTGACGCCGTCACGAACATGGTAACCGTTGTATCGCGCGACGTCAAGGTTGTCAAGTATGCGTTCAGTGTCATAGATGGCACAAAGGAGGTCGATGGCGCAGCATGGCTCGACGAAGTGGGTGAAGATGACAGCAGCGATGACAGCAGTGAAGACAGAGACGTAGATGTCGACGACTGAACGGTGTGCGAGGGCGACGGGGAAGCCGAAGAAGATGTCGAGCTCAGAGATGCGGACGAAAATGTTGACGACGACGATGAGGACTCGAGCTTGGACGATGACGAGGACAAGGAAGATGTCGTTTCCGAGGAAGAAGACTGCGACGAAGACGAAAAAGTCGATGAGGACAACGGCGTAGACAGTGACGTTGAGCTCGATAACAGCAGGGACAGTTCGAACGAAGATGTGCTAATAAGCGACGACGATGGAACGGATGACAGTGTCTTGGACGAAAAGCTTGACGATGAGGACGGTGGTATCAGGCTCGACACCAGGGTGCCGACCGACAGGCTAGTAGAAATCATGCTCGGGGTGATCGACAGCGACGTATCCGTTGAGCTTGACGACATGGTGTTTATAGTCGTGCTAGACGAGAGACTAGACGAGGCGTCTGAGCTGGAGCCATTATCCCTGCGCCATATAATGAACATCGTGTGTAAAAAAGGACGGTATATAAGGCTTTACCCGAAAAAATAAACTTGGACAAGCAGGACTGAAAAAATACGATCCAGCAAGCGATCTAATCAAGGAAAGACAACCAATATTCCCAGCAGCTTGTGTGTGAAGTAAGCTGGACTAGTTTGCTTAGATGTGACCAAACGTAGGGGATGTTAGACAATTTCCCGAAAAAAGTGGCTTTGGGCGAAAAGTGCGCAGTACTTATAAGCGATGTCCTTTGTTAGCGGTGCTGAGAGCAAGGTAGGATGGCAGAGGGCTGGCTTGTACCGTGGGCAGTCGGCGAGAAGGGAATCAGTGTATTAAAGCTGATAACGAGTGCGAAGGAGACGATCTGCAAAAATTTTCCTGTCTTCGCGCTGGCGCCCCTTGGCCCTTTTATTTGGCTATCGGGTAACTTTTTATAGAAGCGTCGCAAAATGCTCCCTAGACAACACGCGTCACGTGCCTGGTGGGTAAATACGATGAACCCTGAGAATATTGCGCGGACCTGCAGGTTGTATGCAGTCGGTGTCCAAGAAAGCTTAATTACTCCGGCACACGGCGCCGTGCGCACGTCTGGGCGCAGCAGTTTATTGACGTTGTGGCCACGGCGGGGACAGCGAACCGACAACAGAGGCAGCTGTGTGCGACGGCACTTTGAATACTGTAGGTGGATATGGAGATTTCCCGTGGGATCGCCTTCAAATAGTAGATACAGATATATATTTTCGTCTAAGTCATGTACAGAGTGGCATGCGGCTGGATGACAGCGCTGTGCCAGGTCACAATCGCACCGCCTGGAAACCCTTGCCGCTGACCACACCCATCCAGTCGCCGACATCGCTGCGCCAGCACACGTTGTTCACCTCCAAGTCTTCCGAGTATGCGAGCACTGGAGTGTCGATGAGCATGGTTTCGCTGGAGCTTTGCAAGTTGTTGCAGTCCCACACCATGACCTCGCAGTCGTCGCCGCCGGTCACTAGAAAGTCGCTGGTTGGGTGCCAGCGCAAGGAGTTGATGGCGGTGTTGGTGACGCCGCCCAACAGGCCGTCGAGTCGGGCGAGCGGGAGGCCGGGCATACGCATGTCTATTATCACCACCTGATTCAGGCCGGCAGCAACGGTGGCAAGATGGTGCTGGTCAATGTTCAGCGTGCTGAGCCGAAGGAGGGCCTTCAGCGAGAACGATGCGGGCGCGGAGCCGGCGCCAAGGGTGGGCGACGCCATGGACGGCTCGTATATGATGGTGGAGTGCTCCAACAGGCGCAAGTCAAACACGCGCATGCTGCCGTCGTTGCCCACACTGGCGAAGATGTTGGTCAGGTTGTGGATGAACTTGACGTCAAACACCTCCAGGTCGTGAGCAATGAGCTGGGTCTTGATGGCGGCGGTGTCGATGCCGGGACCGGCGCCGGGCGCCGCGTGCAGCCGGCTCAAGTCCCACACGGTGCAGGTGGTGTCGACGCTCAGGGTGATGATGATGCTGGGGTCGGTGGCGTTCCAGTCGAAGGATGTCACCGGCGGGAACGTGTTGACGCCGGCCTGGCCAGTGGTGCCGTTGCTGCCGGTGCTGTTGGCGAGCAAGTGGGTCTGCCGGAGGCGTCCCTCCGTCGCCGGCTCGTGTGGTTCGTGCTCAAACTTGTACAAGCGGAGCACCTCCAGCGACGCCGCGAGAAGCTGGTTCCCGCGGGTCGAGGCCCGCGCCAACGACGGGTCCCACTGGAGGTGGGTCACGGGGTAGTCCACCAGGATGTCGGCAGCGCAGTGGAGATCAAATCCCTCTGCCGGCGCGTCAGCCCCGCTGGCGTCCATCGGGATGTCCTCGGCGGTGGCCTCGCGTCCGTAGGGCACCGCCTGGACCACCTGGAGCTTGTTGGCCGTGGCCTCTTTGTAGGACGAGAGGGCGACGTAGTCGGCGTCCACGCCCGGCTGATACACCCAGTCGCAGCAATAGAGCGGGTTTGCCGCGAGGTAGAACAGCAGGCGCTCGCCCACGTCGGCGTCGGCCACGGGGCCGTCTTTGGCCTGCGGGTGGAATTGACTGTAGAACTGGGACCGCTGCTGCTGCTGGGGGCTCCCGAGCCCCACGGGCGTGCCGGTGCCACTGCTAGGTCCAAACGCACTTGCGCCCTGCGCTGGCAGCCGTTTGGGACGCAACGGATTGTACCAGTCCATGGAGGAGGAAACGTGATTAGGTTGGGGAAGCTATTCGCGGAGTGCAGACGCTCCGCACTGTTGGTGTGCAGGTTTGTACCCGCCAGGGCCAGTTCCAGCAACGTGATTCGTGCGCTTTGCGGCGCTCTGCGGGCTCCAGGGGCACGCCACGGGGCTGTCTTAGGTCTCAGTTCGGACGCTGGCGCCGGCGTGGGCGGACAATTATGGTTTTCGGAATTGTCGCTGTTTGCGGCTCGCGGCGCACGGGCCTACAATGGTTGCGAAACGATGCAAACTCTATAATTAACTAGCATGTATCACGAACTGGCGGCAACCTCCTCCACGGAAGGACACGTGCACATCAAGTTCATGTCGCCGTAGGCATCGTCGACTCTCGCCACGCTGGGCCAGAACTTGCCCTCTCTCAAGAAGGGCAACGGATACGCCGCCTGCTCGCGAGTGTAGCCTCTGTTGTCCCACTCCTTCTGCGGCGTGGCCACCAAATCGTCCAACGAGTGAGGCGCGTTCTTCAACACATTGCCAAGGGGCTTGCCCTCTTTGTAGGCCTCAATCTCCTTTCTGATGGACAACAAGGCATCCACAAACTTGTCCAACTCCTCCAAGTTCTCGGACTCGGTGGGCTCCACCATCAAGGTTCCTGCCACCGGGAACGACATCGTGGGCGCATGGAAGCCGTAGTCCTGCAACCGCTTCGCCACGTCGATGGCCTCAACGCCAAACGCCTTGAACTCTCTCAAGTCGAGAATGAACTCGTGTGCACAGTGCTTAGTGCCCTCGTTGGTCTCGGCGTCGCTGTGTACAAACAAAATCTTGAACGCATCCTTCAATCTGTGCAACATGTAGTTGGCGTTCAACATGGCAATGGTAGAGGTGAAGGGCAAAGCCTTGGCACCCAACATTTTGATGTATGAGTACGACACGGGGATCACCGAGGCAGATCCATACGGCGCAGAGTTGACCGCCTGGATCGACTCGGCGGTGGCATGTGGGGTTTCCACGTAGTGGTGACGCGGCAAGAACGGCTTCAAGTGTTCCTTGACGCACACTGGAGCCTGGCCAGGACCACCACCACCGTGGGACAATGCAAAGGTCTTGTGAATGTTCAAGTGGCAAACATCAGCACCCAAGTCACCCGGAGATGTCAACCCAACCTGCGCATTCATGTTGGCACCATCCAAGTACACCAATCCACCGTTCTCGTGAACAATGTCGATGGCGGTCTTAACACCTGGCTCAAACAAGCCATAAGTCGAAGGGTAGGTGATCATCACCGAGCAAAGGTTCTCGGCGTGCTGCTCCGCCTTGGCCTTCAAGTCAGCCAAGTCGATAGACCCGCTGTCCAAGCACTTGACCGGCACCACCTTCAAACCACACATGGCAGCGGACGCCGGGTTAGTACCGTGGGCACTGACGGGAATGAGACAGATGTTTCTGTGGCCCTCTCCCCTAGAGGCATGGTATTTTCTGATGAGCGTCAAGCCAGTGTATTCACCCTGCGCGCCTGAGTTGGGCATAAGAGTGGTGGCATCAAATCCAGTAATGTCGTTCAAGTCCTTTTCAAACTCAGCGACCAACTCCTTGTAACCCTGAGCCTGGCTGAGAGGAGCAAAGGGGTGAATCAGGTTGAAACCGGGCATCGACAAGGTCTGCATCTCCACGGTGGCATTCAACTTCATAGTACAAGAACCCAACGGAATCATCGAGTTGGCCAAAGACAAGTCTCTCGTCTGCAACAAGTGCATGTAACGTAACATTGAAGTCTCAGAACGGTGTGTGTTGAAAACAGGGTGGGTCAAGATTTCATCTGTTCTGCACCACTCTGATGGGATTTTTGGCAAAACATCGATTGTCTTCACGTCAAAGGAGCTGTTGCCAGTGAAAACTTCAACCAAAGTAGCCAAATCCTCCTTAGTCACAGTTTCGTCGAAAGCAAGAGAGACAGTAGTGTCATCAACCTTGAACAAATTGATGTTGCGCTCCAAAGCTTTCTGCAAAATTTCATCTGCGCTCACCCTGTCCAACTTGACGGTCAAGGTGTCGAACCATCTCTCATTGGTGATGGTGTGGCTCGAGTTCTTCTCAATCTCGTTCGCCAACACGGTCACAAGACCGTAGACCCTTGCCGCCATGTCTTTCAAGCCCTTTGGGCCATGGTAGACAGCGTACATCGCAGTCATGTTGGCAAGCAATGCCTGCGCCGTGCAAATGTTTGACGTGGCTTTCTCTCTCTTGATGTGCTGTTCACGGGTCTGCAACGCCAATCTCAAAGCGCGCTTGCCCAATCTGTCTTTCGACACTCCCACAATTCTTCCAGGGATCTTTCTGGCGTATTTGGTGCTGGTTGCAAAGAAGGCGGCGTGTGGACCACCGTAACCGAAGGGGACTCCAAACCGCTGCGAGTTTCCAAGAGCAATGTCGGCACCAAACTCGGCAGGTGACTTGAGAAGTGTCAATGCGAGCAAGTCCGTGGCCATTGCAAACAATGCCTTGTTAGCATGCAAAATCTCTCCGATTTTAGAGAAGTCAGTGATTGACCCATCCGTCGCCGGGTATTGGACAAGGGCACCGCACACGTCAGCTTGGATGCTCTCCAACTCCTGGATACCCTCTTGAGTAGTTAAGGGCAACTCGACAATCTCGACCCCAATGTTTGCGGCTCTCGATCTGATAACATCCAATGTTTGGGGATGCAATTTAGTGTCAACCACATATTTGCTCTTCTTCCCACGAAGATTGTGGAACGACATGGACATGGCTTCACCGGCCGCGGTACCTTCATCCAATAACGAAGCGTTTGCCATGGAAAGACCAGTAAGGTCGGTCACCACGGTTTGGTAGTTGAGTAAGGACTCCAAACGGCCCTGAGAGATCTCAGGCTGGTAAGGCGTGTAGGACGTATACCACTCTGGTGACTCCAAAATGTTACGCTGGATCACTGGTGGAACTTTCGTGCCGTAGTAGCCCTTTCCGATGAAGGTCTTCACGATTTTGTTCTTGCCGGCCAAACCATGCAAATGATCCAACATTTCCAGTTCTGTAAAACCTTGTTCTGGCAGAACCTTCAACTTGCGCTTGAAGAGGACATGCTCTGGCACAGCCGTGTTCAAGAACTCATCGAGGGACGAGTAGCCCAAAGCCTTGAGCATAGTCTCCACATTTTCGGGTGTGGGACCAAGATGGCGTCTGGGGAAGGTGTCTAAGTTCTCAACGGTCACCTTCTCGAAGTTTGGATCGTAGATACGGGCATACTTCTCAGAGGAGGTGTCTGCTTTGGCGCGGATTGCCAAACGACGCACCTGCGATCTGACGACTTGCGCAGTCGCGACTCTGCTGGCGCCGGCAGTGGCCCGCCTTAAAAATACTGGACCCCTTCTGAGCATTAGTTGCGTGATAGATGAACCAGAGACAACTGCTCACAGAAAGAATACACCTCTGGTGCTGATAGTTTACTTTTATACTAAGACCGCAAAAATTTGTGGCCGAGTCAGACTCAGAGTCAAATCAGAGTCAAAGCCGTACGTTAACTGCCTTGCACGGACTCCTGACGGTACAACCAATCCCCTAATGAAAGTCTAGAGATCCAAGCCCATCAGCAGCCGATCTACATGGGTCATATCATATAGAAAGGGCAGATCGGTCAAGATGCTCCGACGATGCTTGACTCTGCTTATCAAGTCACATGCCTCGGTTAGATAACGGTTGAACGGCTTTCACTGCTAGCCTGCACAAAGAGTATATTATATGAGCGGCACTCTAATGCAAAACGATGGAGCCAAGACAGCGACGAGTCAAATCTCCATGAATGGCTACAAGTGTTTCGCGCTACACTCAAGGAAATGGGTCATACATTAGAACACTATTCTAGCATAATGCTTTACTTCTTAGCAGCCTTCTGGGCAGCCTTGGTGACCTTGCCGGCCTTGTCAGACTTCTCAACAGACTTGATGACACCGACGGCGACAGTCTGTCTCATGTCTCTGACGGCGAATC